>NW_004624754.1:3443151-3487030 GCF_000247695.1 Heterocephalus glaber | reverse complement strand
CAAAAAAAAAAAAACTAAAAAGAAAGCAATTCCTACAAAGAACTTCATGTAACACTGTCTGTAATAGAGAAAAACTTTAAACAACCTAAACAATCTTTATTGGGAGAATGACTATAAATTTTAATTATATGTACAGATATTTCGACAAAACTAGATCTGAAAACGTGAAATAAAAAAGCTGCAGAACAGGAATACAATATGATCATCATATAATGTTTTAAATCATAACAATCCATACTAGGCAATATATGTTACTGATATAAAAAGAGCCAAAAAACATACACACCAAATACTTGACAGCAGTTAGATCCAAAGAGTGGAGAGGAAATGTGGGGAATAGCACAAAGAAAACTGGCACTATACTTATTAACATTTCAGCTCTCTTGGGCTGGGGATGTAGCTCAGTGGCACTGTGCCTGCCTCACAAGTGCAAGGTCCTGAGCTCAATCCCTGGTACCAAAAAAACAAAACAAAACAAAACAAACAAAAAAAACCCATTTCAGCTCTCTTAAGAGAAAAAGGGAATAAACACTAAGAAGAAAGCATGAGCCTGGCACAGTGGGACATGCCTATAATCTCAGCTACTCAGGAGGCAGGGGCAAGAGGAGCAAAAGCTGAAGGCCAGCCTGGGAAATTTAGCAAGACCTTGTCTCAAAATAAAATAATAAAAAAGGGATGGAATGTATGTCAGTGCTCCCTGGATTCAATCTCCAGTACCACAAGAAAGAAAAAGCAAAAGCTAGGAATGATGGCGGAGGCCTGTAATCCCAGCACTCGGGAGGCTGAGGCAGGAGGATCACCATGAATTTGAGGCCAGCCTAAGAGATGAAATTATAAACTTTAAAAAATTTTAGTGCTGAGGATCACATCCAGGGCCTTGTGTATACCAAGCACATCCTCTACCACTGAGTTCAAGGCCAGCCTGAACTACACAGCCAGAACCTGTCTCAAAAACCAAAATACAAGAGAAGAAGAAAAAGAAGCAAGCATGACACAATGTTTACTGGTAGCAAGTTCTAGATATTCATTGAACTATTCTTGTTCTAGATTTTTTAATGCTTTTTCACAATAAAAAACATGAAATATATCAAGTGCATTTTAAAATAAAAACTACAGAATTATAGTTTTTAAATGGGATATACATACAAGGAGTTGTAACACTGCACATCTCAACAGTACAAGAAACGTGGGCAGTCTGTTTCCCATCTGGCACAACTGTCACACGTTCTTCACCTGTCACCAAGTCACATGGCACACCCTGGAAAGACAAAAAGAAACCTCGACTTCTTTCTACTTTGAAAACAACAAGCAAGTTCAAGATCAACCTGGACTACACAGCAAAGCCAAAGAAAGAAGGAAGGAAAGAAGGAAAGAAGGAAAAGGAAAGGAAAGGAATGAAAGAAAGAAAATAGCAAAAATAAATTTTGGATTTTAATACTGTATTCTCTCCATTATCATCAAATGTATTTAATAGCTGAAATACAACATTCCGAATGTTTTCCCTTTTCTATAAGAAGAAAAAAATAAAAAGCTACTCTTTTACATAACATAGATAAACAGAAATAACATTAAATCCTCAAGCAACAGAATTTGTGCTTCTGGTAATTTCATCGGTAATTTCACTTTTAAACTGTACGTTTCTATGCTATTAGTTATTAAAATGAACACGAACTGTTTCTATATTCAAGAACACTATTAAGTGAAATTTAAGAATGTAAAGACCTCTTCATGTAATTCATTCCCTGAGAAGAACCAACATCAGGATATATTAGGGTAATTGACCATCCCAGTTTGCTGGAGACTGAGGGGTTCCTCGGAATAAAGTACTTTTGGTGTTAAATCTGGGAAAGTCCAGGCAAACTGGAATGGTGGCATTCTACAGGACTGCATCTAATCATGAAGGAACATCAGTCACATCCAAACTGAGCAACAGTTTACAACCCTAATGACCTGTAGTCTTTCAAAATGTAAAGGTTATAAAAGACAAAGGAAGACCAAAGAATTATTCCAGATCAATGGAAACTACAGGAATGACAAATACAGTGTAAGACCTCGCAGAGGATCCTATGGAGGAACATAGGAACAGTATATTGTTATTAGACAACTGACAAAATTTGAATATGTACTGTTTATTAATAATATTCTAGCAATAGTAAATATCCTACTTTAGGAACTGGGTGTACTAGTGCATGCTTTTAATCCAGCTACTCAAGAGGCTGAGCCAGGAAGGTTGCAAATTTGAGGCTAGACTGGGCAACATAGCAATACCCCATCTCAGGTAAATAAATATGTTTCAGGTTTCGGGTAAATAACCTCTGGTTATGTTTGGAAAAAAAAAAAAGTCCTAAGCAAGTCATGGTGATGTATGTTTGCAAATCCAGCACTCAGGAGGCTGAGGCAGGAGAATCACAAGCTGGAGGCCAACCTAGGCAACTTACACCTTGTCTCAAAATAAAATTTTAAAAATTAGTGGAGGCTGTAGCTCAGTGTTCCTGAGGTTCAATTCCCAGTTACATCCACCAACACACAACACAAAATAAATGAAGCAAGCTAGGGCCTAATGGAGTAGGGTAGTGGATTTAAAGCTATCTGCATGCTATTCTCTGTATTTCTTTTTTTCTTTTGCACCAGGGATCTCGAGACCTTGTGCTTGTGAAGGCGCCGGAATCACTGAGCTAAATCCCCGCCCACTTCTGTATTTCTTTACATATGTGAAGCATTCTATAATATTTTATTTCATTCATTCTAATGTGTACATTTTTTTCACATTTTAGTACCTTGGAAATCAGGATGCATCTTAACCACTGACGACCTCTCAGAGCTCAGTTGGCAGCATCTTTTCTTTTCTTAATTGTACATATAACAATGGTACCTCTTACAAGTCATAGTTTATTAGGTCCATAGAAATAAGGTAATTTTTTTGTTAACAGTAAATTACTACATGTCTTTTCCCCAGGTCCACTTTCACCCTCAAAAAAGAAAAGGAACAAGGAAAAAAAAGAAGAGGAAATACTTGGTAATATACTAACAGCAGCATTACTCTTTTCAAAGATCTCGTGTGCCAGTAATTTTAAAGGACCACAGTACACTCCAGATTTTGCTGAAAAGTATTTCTGGATTGCATGATAAGTCTTTCCACTGTTTGTGGGGCCTGAATGAAATATTATCTTCCGCTGTATAGCTCTGGCTTCTGGGTACCTAAAACATAAGTGGTAAACAGCTTAGTTCCATTAACTTCAAAATCCATCCTGGCAAAGACATCAATGGGGGTCCAAATTAAATACCCTCTTAACAGTCACACAAGTCTTTGAAAAACTAAACATCTAGTTTCACATTCACATTAAAATAATTACTGATTTCCAAGAATGACATTAACTAGCAGGTAGAAAATCCAAACTGCAAATTAATTTCTTTGATATTTCCCCCATTGTACAATCTCTTTTCTTCATAAGTTACTAAAAACAAGTTTAAACTGCTTAAGTCTCAAAGACCTGTTCATATCGTTCTCATAGCTCTAAACATTTGATCTTAAAAACAAATATTCCAGGCCTCTGAATTTCAATCTATGCAAGTCTAATTGAGTTTTCTGCTTCTAGTCATGATGGACCAAGTGGTTAAGGAGTGGACTTGCCCTCCCCCAGTAAGCAAGTACAAAACTGAGCAAGATACACGCAGCAATTCTTTGGGGCTATGGACAACAGGCAGTGCAGGACTGTGATCCCTGAAAGAAGGGAACGCTAGAGATGAGACCTAATTGCCCAGTAGGGCACAGGAGGTGGAACCCAAGCAAAGAACAAAGTTCCATTGACCAGAGCAGCAGAGATCAAGCTCAGAGGTGATGAAGTGGCTAGAATTTGAAGGGCAGAGTATGGAAGAGCAGAAAGATTGCAGGGCAGGGGAGCTCTGAAGTCTGTGTGGGTTCCCTGTGGGTCCTTGACCAAGGGTGGACTGAGTATGTCTGAGGGAAGAACCAGCAAAACCCACAAGACAGCAAACCACAAGAGATCAGCGGAGTCTGAAAGAGGCCTCAAAGTGCTAGGAGATCCTGCTATTCCAGCTTAGGGGGAAAGAGCTTGTTAATACCCAGGCATTCAGCTGAGACACCAAGAAGGCTACAGCTCAGACCTAAGGACAAAGCCCTGAAGTAGGGCTACTTCAGATCTGTCCCAATAGGGCTGGGAATTTAGCTCAGTGGTGCTGTCCCCACCTCACAAGTGCAAGGTTCTGAGTTTGATCCCCAGTATGGTGGGGGTGGGGGGGTGGAGACAGATCTGCCCCAATAAATGGTAAATCCAAACTTAATCAGAATCAGAGAGAGATACCAGTCAACTGCCTGAAAGAATTAACTACCTGTTTTCTCAGGGAAAAATAACAAAAACCAAACTCCTTATCTTATGGCTTCTATCTAGATGTCCCCCCAAAGCCTCACATGCTCAAAAGTGGGGCTTTTGGGAGGTGACTGGATTATGGGTGTGTGAAACTGGACTCTCCTGATGGGTTTATAGCTGGGTGTGATGTTGGGAGGAGGTAGGTCACTGTGGGCATGGCCTAGAAGTATATATCCTTCCTACTCCCTTGATGTCTCACTGCTTCCTGCCTACCATACCATGAACTCTGTCTCCTCTGCCATGCCACCTCGC
Organism: Heterocephalus glaber; assembly: GCF_000247695.1. The sequence continues at coordinate 3,482,390 of NW_004624754.1, read as the reverse complement.
TTTGGAGCCAGCTGACAAGGGACTGAAACCTCTAGAATCTAAAATAAACCCTTCCTCCTTTAAGTTGTAGGTGTTAGGTATTATGTCTCAGCAACAAAAGTAACTAAGACACCCATCTGGCAAACAATAAAATACAATAATCAGTAGTCTCCCAAAACTAGAAACTGAAATTTTCATATCCACAAAGAAAAGACTAACCAGTTAGGGGGTATTCTTAAGTCACTGATTTTACGTAGATCATCTTTACATTCCAACACAGGAAATATTTGTTTGGCATGTCTCAAGAAAAATGGAAATAAATCATCCACATGAGCTGGAAAATAAAACAATGCATTAACATGTGCAATCTAAAGGTTATCCAAACTCAACTCAAGGAAACATAAAATTGACTGCCAACCACTGCATTCTACTCCCCTAGTGCAAACAGGTAAAATTAGCATTGAATAAAAAAGAATCAATCTAGACACATCATTTAAGTGAAAGCCTGCAGTTACATGAAGAGACATGAAATTGTAAACGTTTAAAAATTTTGGTGCTGAGGATCAAATCCAGGGCCTTGTGTGTACTAATCACACCCTCTACCACTAAGCTATGCCCCCAGCCATGTGCAAAGACCATAGAGAAACAAAACATGAAAGTGAACTGATTTCTCAGCTAGAATCCTCCACACCTTAGTGGCTCTGAGTGGGGCACATCCCATTCTGCTTTATATCCATGTTCTCTCTCAGTGTCTAGCACAAGGTAAAGATCTAAGAGTTAAACATATTGAAAAATTATAACCAAAGCCAAACTTCCCATGGGAATAAAATGATGATGTTCTTCCTTTTTTTCTTATATAGCAATAACTTTATTCTGATATAAGGGAGAAAAACAATCTATGACAGAAACAGAATCTGCCACGCATCAGTTCTGTCATATGAGAGCTCATTTCATCTGGCCTATATATTTTTTTTTTTCCCATTAAGTTTATTGGTACATTTTCAGTACAAAATACAGTTACATTCATCATTGGGATCTTGTACCATTACATGAGTATCTTGGTTCATCTGGCCTATATTAACGTTCAACAGAAAGCAGATGATGACTGAAAAAGGCCCAGTCTGTTGTGGTTTGTGTTTTTGTGTTTTAAGACAGGGCCTCAATATATAACCCAGGCTGGCCTCAAACTTGCAATCCTCCTGCCTCAGCCTCCCAATTACTGGGATTATAGGCATGCACCACCAACATCTAGTACGGCTCCCATTTAAGGCATATGTGGACTTACTAACTTCATGAGGAATCTAATGCAAAACCAAGGGCTGGGGATTTAGCTCAGTGGTTCTGCTGCCCACCTTGCAAGTGCAAGGTCCTGAGTTCGATCCTCCGTACCAAAAAAAAGACCAATGCAAAAGCAAAGTGATCTAGAAGGCTTCCTATGAAAGTGGTAAATTATTTACAGGGAACCTTACTAGGATATATTCTAAAACAAGTAAGCTCTGCTGGAGAAGTAAGAAGAAAAAGAAAATATATCCAATAGGATTTTTTAAATTGTCTAAATACTTGCCTGCATGGAAGCAAATATCATTCAAAATAATGTGAATGTCCACATCCAGGGAATGAGATTGCATAATATAATTTCTAAAGCTGATGAAGGCTTGGTGGAAGAGACGAGCTGCGGAAAACACAAAAGCAAAACACATGAAACCTAGTTTTTAGTTCTCATTTTAAAAGCATACATACAAATCACAACAAACTCAATGTGTCTTTTTATTATTCTTATGGTAATAATCCAGGACAGCTAGATTACTGAGATTGGGGCTAGAACTGAACTCCTAGTACAACACACAGGAAGGCCGACTACGTAGCCCCTCTCTGCGAAGAGGGCTATGGTGAGTTTTGTCAGCCTCCTGCCAAGAAGCAGAGGGCAGAGACTCATCTCCAGGCCACAACTGTGTACTTATCTCCAGGCCACATGAGGTGCCACACGATACTGACAAAACTGTACTCTTTAAGAGTTAATACAACAATTCTAGAAAGATGTTATTGGTCTTACCATCCAATCCATAATCAGCACCTAGTTTCTGAATTTCGTTCCTCTTATAAAACTTATCTAAGATCTTCTTTACTTCATCTACAAGAAAGATAAAAAAATGTTAACATACTTCCTACTTTAGAAAAATGTCCTGGGCCAGGGATTTAGCTCAGTGGTTTCGTCGCCTGCAAGCGTAAGGACCTGAGTTTGAGCCCCGGTACCAAAAAAAAAAAAAAAATGTCCAAAAAGCAAATGAAACTTGAAGACACAACAGTAAAGATGTCATCTAATATACATTGCAAAAACCTGAAAGTTTAGTTGATCCCTATTTGTGCATTAATGTGAGACGAAATGACTAGAAAATAATAAAGTCAAACAATATGATAACCCTGCTACACTGCAGAGGAATGGGCAAGGTACAACAGGCTCAGAGCTAGCCTCTTTTATCAGGCCACTTTTAGATATTATGATGTTTTGTGTACTTTACAGCCATTCTGTACATCAAACAATGAGCAGCTAAAAACACCTGGAAACAAAGCCAGTAAGCAAGGACCAGACCATCATGTTTTTATGCAAATGACTCATGGAACCGAAATGATTTTGCTTTGAAGATGATGGTTTTAGGGAGAACAGATTACTCTGTTTTGTTCTCGATGGCATAACTCAGATCAGTGGAGGTGAGGGAAGTAGATTCCAGCAGAATTTACATAACTACTTCCTATAATGAGAACAGTAAAAAGGGGTTGTCTCACAAAACCAGAAGTACACAAGCAAGAATCAGATGGCTGCATTTCAAGAGGAATAGCAGAGAAATCTGCTACAGGAAAGACTGAATTAGAAGCCTGTTGAATTAACACAACACTATGAACAGATAATTTTATAGGTGAAAATATTTTAAATTAATCAAGCTAAGATTGCACTAATGTTGTACATGTTAAAATACTACTGCTATCATTCTGTAGAGACAAACACATGACCAGCCACACACACTGCATTTCTAAGAGGCCAAAATTGAGGACGCAGTACTTGCTCGTGAAACACAAAAAGCCAAATAGCCTGTATTTCCTACCTATCAACCACATTTTCATGCAGCCACAACATATTCAACCGTCATCTAAGAAATTAAGCAGGAACAAAGCATCCCACTAACAGAAATTTGTTTTAAATAATGACATTTCAAAATTGCTAGTTTAACACATCTTGAACCACTGGTGGTACATGCATGACTGTCTCATTGGTACCTGATAGGCCCATCCTATGCTCCCAAATGGGACAGTCACGCATATACCTGGCAGTGAGACAAATAAACTGCAGTCCCATCATGAAGATTTTAGCCATTATACCTGCCAACAATGTCCAAGTGCTGCCTGGCCCCCACGATTGGTACTTCTGGGTTTCTTTTACTTTGTATTTAGTAAAAGTAATTGTTTCTTTGTAACAACAGTGTGAAAATCAGACAAAAGGTTGAGAAAAAGCAAATGCAATTGCTTAAGAATATTCTGTTGACCTATAAACACAATACAAACTAAAGACAGATCACATAGGGCCTGGCATTTAGCTCAGTAGTTTCGCCACCTGCTGTGCAAGCGCAAGGACCCGAGTTTGATCCCCGGTACCAAAATAAATAAATAAATAAAGACAGATCACATTTATTTAGAATTAACCTATTTTCTCTAATACTCCCATGTTATGTAAGAATCATGCTACTATACTTAATTTAAGTGCTTAAAAAATGTGAGGTTTCAGCCACATGCAGTATCATACACCTGTAATCCCAGCAGTAGGCAGGCCAAGGCAAAAAAGATCACAAGTGCAAGGACATCCTGAACTACATAGTGAGACCCTATCTCAAAAACAAAACAAAACAAACACCTGTCTTATTATGCTAAGAAATCAGTCACAAAAGACCACATACTATAGTATTTAAATAAAATGTACAAACCTCTCATGGTGGCACCTGCCTGTAATCTCACTATTCTACAGGCTGAGGCAAGAGGATCACTAAGAATTCAAGGCAGTTTTGAGGGCCAGCAATTTAGCTCAGTGGTGGCACCGTCTGCCTAGAAAGCGCAGTCTGCCTTGAAAGCACAAGGTCCCGAGTTTGCTCCCCATACCAAAAAAAAAAAAAGCCAGTTTCAGCTACATAGTTGAGTTCAAGACTAGCCTGAACTATGTGTAGTGAGACCCTGTCTCAAAAATAATAACAATAAAATGTACAAAATAGGCAATTCTACAGGGACAGGATGTGGATTAGTGACAACCTGGGGGTAGGTGGAGAAGACTGGGACTGGCGAAATGGAAAGTAACTCCTAATAGATACTGGGTTTCTTTTGGTGTGAAGAAAATTTCTAAAATGAAATTAAGGTGATGATTATACAGACTTACAAATATACTAAAGCCTAATGACTTACACATTTTAAGAATGAACTTCTTGGTCTGTAAATTTTTATATATATATATATATATATATTTTTTTTTTTTTTGTACCGGGGATCAAACTCAGCACCTTGCGCTTGCGAGGCAGGGACCCCGAACCACTGAGCTAAATCCCCGGCCCTATAAATTATATTTTAATAAAGCTGTTTTTTTAAAAATTAATTATTACACAGTCAGATGTGGTGGGGCGCACACCTGTAATCCCAGCACTCTGGGATGCTGAGGCAAAAGGGTTACGGTTAGTGTTAGGATTTGAGTGAGTTTGAGGCCAGACTGGGCTACATGGGGAGTTCAAGGTCAGCCCGGAACATAGAAAGACTACTTCAAAATAATAATAGTAATAACAATAATACAAAAAAGTGAGATTTCTCTGGACCAGTATTTTATCCAAAAGAATTTCTAAAATTCATTATTAATTTTTTTTAAATAACTGCAAAATATTAACAATGCAAATAGCACTGAAAAAAATTAACCTTTAGCTGTTTTGTTGTTTCAAACAACCAACAACCAGAATGAGCCATGTGCTGATGTATCTGCCAGCCATGGACAGCCAGGGTGCAACCTTCCCCCTTTACTACTCCGTTTGAGATGACCCAAAACTTCCAGCTTAGCCAACATTCCCAGGAAGAGGAGGGCCACACTGCTATTCGAAGTAGCTGTGGGCTAGGAATGTTGCTCAGTGGTAGAATACTTGCCTAGCATGTGCAAGGCCCTGAATTTTATTCCCAGCACTTAGGGGGTTGAGGGCCTCACTACTAGAACTTTTGAACGCTTAAATTTTTCATTTGTAACAGCCCTTTATGAAAAAGCAACAAAGTAAAAGGCTTAAAAACACTGTTATGGTGAAGGCAGTTGATTATGGGTGTAAATCATCCTCTAGAAAATTCATACCAGCTATTAACACTAAGGAGAAAGCAGCTTAGGAAAAAAATCCCTCAGTTGTACAATAACTTAAAAACACATAATTATTTGGCTAAATCCTCCCATGAATTTATTATATAGGTAGGGCAGACTGTCTGTGTCCCTAAGGGCATAGTTTTTGTTTTTATTTTTTTTGGTACAGGGGATCGAACTCTGGACCTTGTGCTTGCGAGGCGGTGGAACCACTAAGCTAAATCCCCAGCCCCCTAAGGGCATAGTTTTTCCAGGTTTCACACTCAGGATGACAACCCAGCAATTTTTAATTCCACTTTTCAAAAAGAATATGTTTAGTACAAGTGATACTAGTTTATATTTGCTCATCTTATTCTTTTCAAAGAGCTTTGCCAAACACATTAAGTTGGTTTTCACAATCTAGACATGCAAGCAGAGAAAACATTATTCTCATTGTACCAATTAGGAAAGGTCAAGTAAGTTGCAAATTAGGCCAGTCTGTTAAGTACTGTATGACTCACAAATATGAACATCTTTTCAGTCATAGTCAATCTACAGCCATGTGACTAAATGTGTTACAATAAACTAGAATAAACAGATAGGTAAGACACATGGACACACATACATACAGAGTACCTAGTGTGTGACTAGTACAGTGTGCCTGATACACAGTAGATATTTAGTATACACTGTACTGAGTGAATGTGTCAAAAAGAGATACAGCAGTGACTTGTGGCCACCCTCTCCTGAAGCTCATATGGAATCTGGTGTATGAAAACAATCAGTGATCAAGCAACTACAAGTGTGATGAGTGTCACAGCAGAGGAACTAGAGGATGCTAGGGAAGTCTAGAAACTTAACCTTTGCTATCAGAAGGCAGAATTTCAGCTACTTTAAAGAATAAAGAAGAGTCAGCTAGATTAAAAATGAAAGTGAACTCATGGATTGGAAGAAAATATTTGTAAACTATACATCCGATAAAAGGATAATATCCAAAATATATAAAGAACTCAGCATAATAGCAAGGAAACACATAACTCAATTTTTTAAAAATGACCAAGGGGCCAGGGATTTAGCTCAGTGGTTCCAACGCCTGCCTTGCAAACACAAGATCCTGAGTTTGATCCCTGATACCAAAAATAAAAAATAAAAAAATAACCAAAGAACCTAAACAGACATTCCTCAAAAGACATACAAATGCCCAACAGATATATGAAGAAATGTTCTCTGTCAAATCTAACCGAAGTTAGTTCTGGGGACAAAACTCACTGCCATTCACTCTGGAGCCTGCGGTGATTAGGTACCTCCCACCTTGGCAAAGACATCTTTATTAAATTCTGTCTTGTATTACAATGGATTATTCACATGTTCACCTGTTTCACAAGACTGTAAGTTTCTTGAAAGGTGACCAGGACCTGTCTTCTTCCTCTTGACAATCACCATAAGACTTCACGGTGTTAGGTTTGTTCCCCCGCCCAGGCAATGACAAAGAATCCTGAAAGTTCTCCTCTGACCTTTAACTGCCTCATCTCTTTCCCCTTTTTCGGAGATAATACTCTGGGAGCCCGGAGAGGAAGAATAATGCCAGGAAAAAAGTGGCAGATCTCCTACCAGCTGGGGGTCAGGGGCTGAAACGTCCCAACACGAGGGTTTAAACCACTCCAGACAGTGAAAGCGGTAAGGTCATTCTGGAGCAGGATGTTAAGAATGAACCCTTTGGGCCAGGGATTTAGCTCAGTGGTTTCGCCCCCTGCTGCGCAAGCGCAGGGACCCGAGTTCGATCCCCGGTTCAAAAAAAAAAAAAAAATGAATTAACCCATCAACTGGAAACTGGATAAAGAAAATGTGGGGTTTTTTTATAAAGTGGAGTACTACTCAGCCATAAAGAACAGGAAACTAGAGACATTTATAGATAAATGGAAGCATATTGAGGCCATCCTCTTAAGTGAATAGGACACACATGTGTAAATACCGAATAGTTTCTCTAGTGTGATAAAATGAAAGTGTAAATAAGAATTAAAATGATTAAAAAGAATAACTGATAGTTTGAAATAGGAAAAGGTCCAAAAGTGTAGGGGTAGTGGGAGGGGAAGGGGAAAGGGAAGGAAAAGGAAAAATTATGAGAAAAGAAAAAAAATGGAAACGAAATCTATGTAAGGTCTATGTAGGTCTATGAAGGTCTATGTAAGGGCGGAGAGGATGAAGGGAGCACAGGTAATGGGGAAAAAAATAACCAAGATACATCATGTACAGGTACAAGCACCCAATGATAAATGTAAACGTACTGCATACCTAAAATGTACCAATAAAAGAATTTTTTTTAAAAAATGAATAAAGACGCAGCCCCAACTGTTGAGGGGACTCGCAAACCAGACACGGAGAAAGACACGGCCAGGCACGACGACTGCGCTCGAAGGGTCCTCGGGTCACCAGAAGGAAGGGGCGAGAGCTTTCCTTTGCCCGGTACACACCACCCCCGCCGCCCTGCTCACTCACTCTTGTCCAGAGGCCGGGTTAGCTCGGCCCCGACGTCGCCATCGGTTCGGGGGCCCTGAGGCTTCACAGTTAGGGGAACGAACAAGGATGTGTTCGGGGCTTTGGAGCCACCGGACTCAGAGGAAGAGAAAGCTGCAAGGGCAGAGACGCGCCCTAGAGCCCCAGGAAAGGGCCCACAGTGAGCGCGAAGGGCATGCGAGCAGACAACCCTCCGGTGGCCAGCCTGGCGCCCGGCCGGGAGCCAAGCCCACAACAAAGCGCACCGGGGAAAGGACATCGAGGCTGCAGGGTCCGAAGGAGCCTGGGGCAGCCCTGCGATACTGCGGAGGGCAGTGACGCGCGCCGCCAGCGCCTGCTCCGGAAAGACCCAGACTGAGATGGGAGCTGTCCAAGAAAAAGCCCGATCAGTGAGGAAAAGGTAGTGCCGGAAAGTTGCTCTTCCAGAGAAAAAAAAGCTCGTCATGGAAAAGCATGAGAGGCGAATTCTTCTCTGCCCCTTCTGGTTCTCTGAAATGGGAAGCAGCTCTCCCCAGTGAAGAAAATATAAGCAGGCATCTTTGGGGCTCTCATAAATGGGAGGAAGGGGGCCTCACCGCTGCGTCACGTGACGTAAACTGGCCCATTCGGTAAGCACATGTCCAGCAGCTCCTCAGCGAAGGGCTGCTGGAGGAGTGAGCAGTGTTGGGCTGGACGTTAAAGAGCATTTCCCAAACGCTTATCGCAGTTATTAGCCTTCGTTTTGTAATAGGGTAATTTTGGAAAAATATAATTTGACCTGCCCCTCAGAAGGCTTGCAGAGGAATTTGGTTGTAGGTATTAGGTAAGTTTTTGTGTGACACATGCGTGCGCAGCATATATATAATATAATTTTTTTTTTTTTTTAACCGGGGATCGAACTCTGGACCTTGCGCTTGCGAGGCAGGCGGCAGCATCACTGCGCTAAATCCCCGGCTTCGCAGCACTTATATTTAATGTGAGCAGTTTGGGTATATCATCTGAGCACGTGCTGTCAGACACGACAAAAATATGTGCCCCGCACCAGGCCAAAGTTTAGTTTGATTTCCGTTAATTTGATACTGTGTCCAAGTATGGCCACAACATTAAGTTCAAAACAAGCTGTTAGATATTCCACATCTCCCTTTATATGTGTACATTAAGATTTTGCAACTTCAGGAATATGGTATGAAATAACATGTGTCAAATGGATTCCAGTAGCGGTTTGCTAGGTGCCTGTTTTTGTTTGGTTTTGTTTTTTGAGACGGGGACCCTCTGTGTAGTTCATACTGGCCTTGAACCCACTATGTAGCCTAGACTGGCCTCCAATTCGCAGCAATCCTGCTTCAGCCTCCCAAGTGCTGGAATTATAAGCATGAGCCTCCGTGCCTGGCCAAAATACCTTTTAAATTTTTATTAGCACGTTTGCAGTACATAATGATTAAATTTATCTTGGGGAGTTGATACACATACAGAACACACCTTAATCCTTTTTACCTCCCATTCCCTGTCCTTCCTCCACTTTTAAACGTCATGGATACTTGGAGCATCCTTTGCAATAAGAATTTCTGATCAGGTTTTGTGATAACAGTACACGTTAAGTATTGCAAATACCTATTACTCTGATAAGCTAACCACAACTCCAAGAAGCAATTTCACAACTGTAAGGAGATTTTTTTTTTTGGTCTTTCTTTTTTTTTTTTGGTACCTGGGACCGAACTTGGGTCCTTGCGCTTGTGCATCAGGAGGCAAAACCACTGAGCTAAATCCCCAGGCCCTAAAATTTTTATTAGTACATGTTTGGAGTACATAATTGTAGGGATTGTTGCAGCATGCTCATCATACAATATCTTCTCTTTATGAGCCCTTCCTCTGCCCATACTCCTCACTCCCTCTATCTCTTGATCTTCCTCTTTGCAAAAGATCTATCTCCGTTTCCTATTATCTATCTTTTATTTTGCTCTTTAATTTATGTAGACTGTTTGTTCCTCATATAAGAGCAACCATACAATATTTAAGCTTCTGTGTTTGATTTATTTCACTTAACATTATGGTCTCAAAATGCATCCATTTTCCTACAATTGACTCACATTTATCCTTCTTTATAGCACAGTAGTACTCCATTGTATTTTCTTCATTCATCTGTTGATGGACATATAGGCTGCTTCCAAGCTTTAGCTATATGAGTTGCGCTGCTAAAAACATGGGTATGCAAGTTTCCCTGTTATACGTTGTCTTTCTTTATGACTGGGGATGTGGCTCAGTAACAGAGTGCTTGCCTAGCATGTAGGAAGCCCTGGATTCCACCTGGATTTGCAGCAAGTTTGTAGAGGTTTCAGTCCATAGTCAGCTGGTTCTAATGCAGAGCAGCATGGCAGAGGGGCAGTGCAGATGAGAAACAGTCCATATGGCATGGCAGGCAGAAGTCAGCTGTAAGATTTTTGCCAGATTTAAAAGCAAACAAGTGGTAAATCTTTGGCGTAGAAGAGGCTTAACTATGGAAAAAGCATATTGAAAAATTTTAAATACCAGAAATAAAGCAGGCCTCATTCTGTGATTTACAAATAGTCATTAAATTTTTGAGAAGAGAAATCATTAATTTTGAAAGTTTCCAGAATAGACTAGAGCAAACAAAATCACCAATTTTTGATTGGGAAGGAAAGAAAACCAATTATGATTTCAACATTAGTTCTAGCTGAAAGTGGGGGACTGGTGTTCGTCCAAATTATGGTAGAAAACGGTACATGTGAAATGAAGAGAATTTACAAAGAAACCCTTACAAAATTTAGTGAGTAACCAATGTGATAGGAAATGACATTAAACAAGAATGTCTTACCAGATTTGGAAACAAAGAATGATGAGGGATAAACTATACAGTTAATATGCACCTGAAGCAAGTGTGAGGTTATTAATCCTTTTAGTGTGCTTGTTACTGGAGTTTTAGGGCAAAAGCTGCAGCTCTAGTGTCTCAACACTCCAGGCTTGGCTACCAATCCCATAACACCAATGAGAGGAGCAGTGGTGAAGGGCAGGAAGGGAGCTTTAATCAGCATGGGCCATGCTGGGAAACACAGATAAGTGGTTCAAGATCTGTCTACAAAGGACTGAAAGTAGCTTTAGGGTTTTATAGGAGAGGAAAACAAAGGCACAAGAGCAGAGGTTTGCATAGCTGGTGAGTTTGCATAGTTTGACAGCATAGGTAATCCTCTCCAAACTGTATCTCAGGACTGGTTCTGCAAGGTGGTAGGAGAGCGATCATCACATAAAGGGGCTATTGGGTTCCCATTTTGAGATAAGGCTCCTGCTGGGGGGTAGGGGACAGCCTCAGTTCCCATCATGGGGTAATTGCTCCCACTTGGGTGGTGATCTCATTGTGGGGTTGTCTGAGAGGCTGTGATTTTCCTGGACTTTGAGGTGGCTGCAGGTTAAGGGCAATGACCAGAGATATCCAGGCCTTGCCCCAGGTCTAGAATGGACCTGGTAAAACGCTGGCAATTGGCTGTGCCTACAAGCCTTGAAACTAGTTATTCTTGGTGTTCTCAGATTTGAACAAAGATGAGAGGCCAAGTGAACAGATGCGATAGCTCAAGTGAACCTAGGGCTAATAAACCTTACATTACAGACACTTTAAGTGATTAACATGCCTATATGCAGAGCTGAGCAGGGATCAGTTCCAAAGTTTCAAGGTAATCCAAGCTTCATCCTGCTTTTAGTCAGCCCATTAGATGTCTGGAGTCCCAGCTCTAGGTCCCTCATACATGGTTAAGTTCCTGGTAACCATTTTTAGTTGTCACCAGCATGGTAGGTAGGGTTCAGCCAGGTAACTTGCCCCAGTGTTATATATTAAGGGGTGGAGTCAGAGACTAATCTTTCTGGCTTCAAAGCAGATAGGCTTCCCACTACAACATGGTAACATTGGCAGCATGAATACAGAAGTAAATGGGAGAAAAGAAGTGAAAGAAGATAACCTAAGTGGTAGGAAATAAAAGTCCTCTGTGCTTTTGCTGTTAAAAGCTAGTTATCAGGGGCCAGAGATTTAGCTCAGTGACACCTCACCTGCCTCGGCAAGCCCAAGGTCCTGAGTTCATTCCCTGGTAACAACAAAAAGCTAGTTATCGAAAATTTCACAAAAACATTCTGTAGATTTCTGCCTGTCACATCCTGCCTACCCAAATTCTGTAATATGAAGCTTCTAGTATTTTTCTGGTATAAAGGCTGTCATGATCTAGACAGCAAATTATTTGTTCTAAGTAAAATTTTAAGAGTAAATGTATAAGAGTGGGAAGGCATCTTAGTTATCTGGTCTACTCTCCCCACACCTGGGACTGGGGACACCATTTCATCAGATGTGATTATGGAATTTGTACAAGGCCCTATTCTGTCTTGCATTCTCCTCAGGGCCTGATACTGCTTGAGAACCTGGTCTATTACTTTATCCTAATACTGAGTTACTGTCCTTAATTTTATTATATAACAAACCCACATTTTTCCTAAACGAGGGAACTTTTAATTGTATATAGAAAAAGGTTCATCCATTTACTTAAAAATTGTGATGGAGCCAGGGATTTAGCTCGGTGCTTCCGCCACCTGCCTTGCAAGCACAGGGTCCCAAGTTCGATCCCCGGTACAAAAAAAAACAAAATTGATGGGTACAGAGTATACCAAGACAAGCACTGTGAGCCCTCAAGCAGCTTAAAATGAACAAAATCAAGCCATTACAATGTCTTTTAAAAGCATGGTTAGGTACAGTCCCAATGGTGTGCACAGCATGTCTTTGCAGAACAATAAAAGTACATCTGGGCCTGGAGATGGAGATGGGATCAGGCATGATTTGCAGAACAGCCTCTGTAGAACTTAGCTGGAATGTATGGAGGACGGGCAGTCTCCAGGGTATGTGGCATACTGAGCTGAACGTGTATTTTGCAATGGGGAATTAGACTATCCTGGAAGTAATATTTCAGTCACTAAAAGATTTGATACAGGGATGATGTAATAAGAATTATGCTTATAGTGGGGTGTGCTCATGCACACCTGTAATCCTAGCACGCAGGAGGCTGAGACAGAAAAGATCACCATGAGGCCAGCATGGGCTACACAGTTCAAGACCAGCCTGAACTACATAACTACATAGTGAGACCCTGTCTGGAAAGAAAGGGAAACAAAAGAATTATGCTTATAGGATACCCCAAGCCTAAGGAAAAGGATTTGAGGATGTACATTTTCCTCACTATGCTTTTATACCTGACTTGAAACTTAAAATACTGTACATTAAGTTCCTAAACAGGCTAGTATAAATCACTAGTGCTTTTATGCATACTCAATAGTCAACTGAATATGAATGGAACAGCAAAGAATTTAAAACTTCACTGACTCACATGATACATGTAATTAGAATTGAGTATTCCAACTACTAAATCCATATTGAAGGGGTCCAAAATATGCCTCTGAGGCACAAAACTTATGAATGGATTTTTTGAGACGGTCTCACTACATTGTCTAGGCTGGCCATAAACTTTTGATCCTCCTGCCTCCGCCTCCCAAGTGTGAGGATTACAGGTGTGTGCCACCATGTGTCACTATAAAAACTGAGAAGGCGTGTTCCAGAAATCTCTTATCTGCTTCAAAGCAGCGCCTCTCAAAATAATTCAGTTATTATAAATCTCTTCCACAGGAACAACCAAGGAAGACTTTTATCTCCAGTTAAGTGGGCAACACATCTAAACAGTCAAAAAATTACCATCTCATCTATTCTCCTAAGGGCTATTTATCGTTCCTAAAATACTCTTTCAGGTACCTACTTCTTCAAAAAAATTATATGTAAGCCCCAAATTCTATACTTCGAGTCACATTTTTATGAACTCTCATAGATGTAATTACTTTTTCTTTTTTAAAGACAGGGTCTCGCTATGTAATTCAGGCTGGCCTTGACCTCTCGGCAGTCCTCCTGCCTCAGCCTCCCGAGTGTGCCACCACGCTTGGCTGATTAAATGTTCCTTTTCTCCTGTTTTGTTTTGTTTTTTTCTTTTTCTTTTTTTGGTCAATATATTCACAGGCAGCCACTTAGTATGAGTATAGAAGTTTCTCTTCCCCAACTATATCAAAATAAGAAAAAACTTCACTAGTAAAAGAAGTAACAGTTTAAATGGTTTAAATCAGTATCTCAATCTTTGATAGCTTTTTTTAAATACAGATGTCCCAGTCCCTGAGACACTGATTTTTATGGTCTGGGTGGGACCCAGCCATGGTTATGCTGAAAAGCGTCTAAGGTGATTCTAACATGCACCCAGGGTTGAAAATCACTGGGTTAAGACATTGTACTCTTCATAAAAACACAATAGCTTTTTATTTCTAATTGGCCCACTCTTGTATTCTTTGAATTTGTTATGCAACACAATCTCACAGAAAGTGAATAATCATCTTGTAGATGAGTGTTTTAAGCCAACTAATTAAAAGCATTATATAACAATTTATTGCTGAAACTGGTACTATTCATTAATAAGGAGATTTGAGAATGGAGCTATTTTAATCAAATGGCAAGCTCAGTTTCTGTTTCAAATTCTTTATTACACATCATGGTTGCACAATGAGGCTGGTTAAATACAAGTAAATTTCAAAATCTCTGAATATTTTCTAAATTACTACATGCAAGTGACCATGAAAATATTTGGCATTTTAAAAATTCTGAACAGGCACTTACATGAAGGAAAACATTACCATTCATAGATACTCACATTTAAAATGCTCCAGCACATGGTACATGGAACCTTTGGCCAGTAAAGAAGTTGGTTACTGACCATTTTATCAAAGTGCCACAGTAGTAAAACAGTTTTAAAGAAATGTAGTTTGGGTTATTAGCTTACTCATAAAGTAAGATTAACTGACAAAACTTGCACTGAAGTGTATTTTAAGATATTGGTACAAAAAACCAATGAACCATAAGTGAAAGTACTTTCCACATAGCAGGCTTTGTTTTGGTTTCCACGCTCCACATTTAGTGTATTTGAGATCAGACCCCATGCATATGAGTAGATGACTGCAACCTCTTTTTTAGACACTGAACAAATGACTTGAATTTAGTGTTTAAAAAAATTAAGACAGACTGGGTGAGGTTGAAATGGAGTTTGAACTAGCCATAATTACAGTTTAACAAACATGAAATTGCCCAGATCTGTATAAAATTCCCCCTGAACCCCCCACCTCCCAATTTTCCACTGAAGAATGAATAAATCTGTAAAATCATGAAAGTGATATTTGCACATGTGACAAGACTATTTCTTAAATTAAATATATATACACATTTCTAACTGGAAAAATTACATAGTTGTAACAAGTTCTAAAATGCCAACATATGTCAACTCCATGTTGCAGAATACATATGGTAGTACTGCTGGGAAATAATACCAAAATGATTACTTAATATGGAGGAGAAAAAAGGACCACAATGCCATGCCATATAATCCCCAGGGGGAAAAATATTTGTAACACAGAAGTCTTCAAAGAGGATAAAAGGCAGAAAGCTATGAAACGGTAGACCCAGAAGCACCTTCAGTGAAACACTCCATGTACATTTCTCAAATGCATTTGTAAAAAGAATTGTAGTTCTCAAAAATATTAATATGCCATGTTCTAAATCTTTGCAAGATATAAGGTCCACTTAGGTTTTCTAATTTAATTTGAACATAAAATATTTAATTTTTTACATGTAGAGAAAAAGGTATTCATTAGTAAGAAGAAAAGGATTTACAGTCAACATTACGAGGAAAGAAAGCAAAATTACAAATACCAGCCTATTCAAATGAAAATCTTTAATGTTTATGCTGATGCAATATCTGAGTGCTTATCATCAAAGTGTGCAGTTAAAAAAAAAATAAAAATAAAAAAGGCAGCTTAGGAAATCTCCAGTGTTTCAAAGAAAGCACTTTTTAAAATGTTTATACATGAACATTTAGTTATACTGTAAAATAAATGCAGCACTGTAAGATAAAGGAAGACAATTATATATGGATTTTTGTCCTCTTTCCCCCCCTACATGCTGCAACCATCTTTAACCTGCTGAACTTAGCGGTTACAGATTTTTTCCTTTTTTCCTCCTATTCAGTTCACATTTCAGGCTGTTCAGCAGATGCCTGTGAGTCTGGAGATTCAAATCGCTGGTGAAAGTTCGTTCTCTGTTTCCTCAGTTTTTCAGGAGCTTTTCTCCATAAGATGATTTCCTACACAGACAAACATAAGACATCAACAAATTAATGTTCTCCATTGGGCCTTACATTTTCACTATGGAATACTAACTGCAACTTCAGTTTTAACCATAACAAAACTAAATTCCACTTTCAGGCTGGTCTGTAGCTCACAGCAGTCCTCCTGCCTCAGCCTCCTGAGTGCTAGGGTTACAGCATGCTTAAACTGACTTTCAAATGAGAACAAATTTTATGATTAACACTTCACTTGAAAAATAACTATTAGAATTGGGTCACCTTACAGACATTTATAATAGAAGTGTTTAGTAAGGAAAAAAAATGAAGCTGGGTGTGGGGGTGTAATCCCAGCACTCTGGAAGGATTGAAAGTTCAAACCTAGCCTGAACAACTTAGTGACTTAGTGAGACCCTGTCTCAAAATTAAAAAAAAAAAATTAAGGGGCTGGGGATTTAGCTCAGTGGTTCTGCTGCTGCCTGCCTCACAAGGGCAAGGTCTTGAGTTCGATACCTAGTACCCCACCAAAAAAAATTTTAAAAGTGGAGGTGGGGTGAGTGAGAGTGTAGTTCAGTGCAAAGACCCTGAGTTCAATCTCCTCAGTACTGCAAAAAGGACGGGGGTAAGCCCCCAAATTCCATCAAACATATGCACCTATTAAAAGTTTAATGGAGAAGGCTGGGGATTTAGCTCAGTGGCACCTCACCTGCCTCACAAGGGTAAGGACCTGAGTTCGATCCCGGTATCAAAAAAGGACAATGGAGAGAAGTGGAAGGGGTATAATAATGGAGATCTTTATTTGTTGATAAGACACTACTGAATATAAAAACAAATTAAAGAAATATGCATAATATGATCTAAACGCACACACACAAATTTGTCCAGAAAACTAGTTAACAATGGTGGTGGAATTTTTCCTGGCCTTTACTTCATTCTTTGCTCTTTACTGACTAAATTATTTTAAAAGAACAATAAAGGCCTTGACAAATTATAGCTTATTTTGGAGTCCTGCAAAATGAGAAGGGATCTATCAAAACACCTACTTCTTTATAATATCCTCAGTATTTTCACTAATTTGGAAATTCTCACTCACTCATACAATAAAACTTTAAAAAGGGAGTCCTTTCTAGGTGTTTCTAGATCTGCCACAGAACAAAAGATCAGTCTGGGTGGTATCATACCTGCTGCTTGAAGTACCTTCTGTCTTCCTCATCAACAAGCACTAGATTCAAAAAGTACCTTACTGAAAATTTTTTGTTCACATCTCTCATTGTTGGTGTTGGGTCATACCCTGCTAAAAATAGTCTTATTGGAATGGATTCACCTGAAAGAAAAGCAGTTTCCCATTTAATTCTAAAGGATTAAAAAAAATAAAAGATGATTAAACACAGCCACATAAAACACAGGACTGAGTATTACAGAGCAGACACTTACCCTTCAGTTCACTTACCCCTCACAAGCTGCAGCAAAACCCAGGATTTTTCAGCTTCAGCACTAAAGACATTTTGGGCCCGATAAATCTTTGCTGGTGGAAGGTCCTTTGCACTTACCAGCACACCTGGCCTCTACCCACTAAAGCCAGCCAGTAACGCTCCCCAAGGGTCAAACTTAAAAATGTCCCCAAATAAATGTCTCTTGCGGGGCAAAGTTGTCTCTTGATGAGAACCAGTGCTCTAGAGCCAGAACACCTGGATCAAATCTCCACTCTACGATTTACTGGCTGAGTGACCTTGGCTTGTGTGACTTAACTATTCTGTTTCTGTGAAATGGGGAATAACAATACTCACTTGTGGGGAATTTGTAAGGACTGTGTGGGTGAAATATATAAAGATCTTAAAACAGTGCCAGCAGTTAAATGCTGTATAGACCTAGTTTTATTACTCTCTGCTGATTATTTTCATAATTCCTAAGCACATGTATAAAGTATTGAAAACTTACTACTAATTCATCCACAACAACAAAAATAAACAGAATGATAATATGTCTTCATTACCAAAAAGATTACTATTCAGATGCTTAGGGCTTCTATTTTCCTTAGAAAGATATTTGCATATTTCCTTCTTAATTATCTGTACATAATATTTTTCTCATGCACATACATCTATTGCTGTAAGACATAAAAACTGTCCCACAACATAAACTCTGTGGCTGCTGGAATTTTAAAAAGTAATACTGTAGGGCCGGGGATTTAGCTCAGTGGTGCCACCGCCTGCCTCACAAGCGCAAGGTCCTGAGTTCGATACCCGGTACCAAAAGAAAAAAAAAAGGAATACTGTGTAACACAAGGTTAAATATACAGTATGTGAGTAAAAAAGACCTGGCTTCAAACCTCAACTCTGCCAAAATTAGCTATGTCACCTTTGTCAAAATTTTTAATCTCTCTGCACCTCAATTTTGTCTGTAAAATAAAGGACATAAGAACCTAACTCAGAGACCAGTAGGGAGCTTTATAGCACTTAAACTACAATCCACTGTTTACAAATGACATTCAATGAACAGTAGCTACTTTTTGAAGTAATTACTACCAAAGAGAAAAATCCAAACCATAAATTTAGTTAAACGCAGCTCACTATCTCAGACACTGAAGACACTAGTAAGGGAATCATTTTCTTGGGAGGCTATAAGGGCTCCAAAAATCCCACAGGAATTAATGCTGAGCTCTACTGCATCTTAGGATCAGCATGACAAAAAAATATGTAGAGATGAACTATTTAACAGAATGCAATTAAAATATTACAAATTTAGAACCAGAGAAGAGATAAGCAAAACTGTCTCTTCAAATTCTGAATTTAAACTAAGCAAAACCTTAACCTGTTTTCAGACTAGGCAGTATTATCAGTCTTTTTAGCAGCTCTACAAAGAGATCCTGAAAAACCATCATTAAAGTTAAGAGTGGTTTTAAGAATTATAAATATTTTCCAGCCAGGCGTGTGGCACATGCCTATAATCCCAGCACTCGGGAGGCTGAGGCAGGAGGATCACCACAAGCTCAAGGCCAGCCTGAACTACATAGCGAGACCCTGTCTCAAAAAACAAACAAAAAGAATTATAAATACTTTCACATAAATGAATACTCAAACTAAATTGCAATAGACACCTCACTACACAAAAGAAGTACATGAAAAATATATTACCTTTTACTGGTGCACCATCCATTATTTCATATTTGGCAATAGTTTCTGTTTCCGTTGTAGTACTGGGTCCTAGTACAAGAATGCAGGATATTAATTTAAATATTTCCAGAATACAATTTCCTTTTTCTTACTTATACCTTTTTCTTACTTTCCAACTACATTATTTTACCACTATTTTATCTTCCCATTTTATGAAAAAAAAAAAAAAATTTTGGTAGCACTGGGGAGTGAATCCAGAGTCTTCGTAATGAGCTATATCCCCAGACCTTTTGTTGTTTTTTTTAAAACTTTGAGACAGGATCCTTTTAAGGAGATAACTTGTGATCTTTCTGCTTTAGCCTCCCAGAGTGCTGGGATACAGGCGTGTGCCAACATGCCATGCTTGGCTCTGGTCATTCTTTCCTATTCCTTGATTTATAATTAATACACTCAATGTTTCATACTTTTTTTTCCCAAAGGTAACATGCAGTTCAAAAAAAACCTTCTTGTCTACATTCATACCACCCTGAACTTGCCTGATCGCTGATCTTGGAAACAAAGCAGGGTGGGGCCTGGTTAGTACCTGGCCAGGAGAAAGAATCTTCTTGGGGGAGGGGGGGATTTGAGACAGGGTCTCATTATGTAGCCTAGGCTGGCCATGAACGCATAGTGCTCCTCTTGCCTCAGTCTCTCAAGTGCTGAAATTACAGGTGTGCACTACACACCTCACCAGAAAAAAGAATCTTCACACACTGTCGTTCCTTCCATTTTTTTCGAATATCTGCTAAAATAGAAACTAGCAATACATGTCAGAGTTACCCACTACATATTAGTTCTCTATCAACTCCCAGACTTTCTTGTGGAGTAAGAATACCTGGCACACAGACATATAAATCTTTTTTTTTTTTGGTACTGGGGATCGAACTCAGGACCTTGCGCTTGCAAGGCAGGCAGCGGCACCACTGAGCTAAATCCCCAGCCCACAGATATATAAATCTTGAAATTCACCCTCTAAGAAATTACTTGAACTCAGGCATTTAAAAAAAAAAAGAAAGAAAGAAAGAAAGTCAATCATATGTTAAGTGAAAAAAACCATACCCAAGTGTTCTAGAAGTAGAACACTTGCCTATCTTGCATAAAATCATAGGTTTAATTCCCAGCATCACCCCCCCAAAAAAGATACCAAAACTATAGTAATGATCCCTAGGTCTTAAAATTTTCTATAATAGAAAATAATTTTTATAATTAGAAAAAAAGTTTAAACACTTTCTTTTTAAACAACAATGAGAAAGCTTTGTTTTACTACCTTAAAACCCCTAAATTTACTAGCACGTAGAAAAATGGAGATTAAGAAATCATAGGTGTTTAAAGGGCCAGGGATTTAGCTCAGTGGTTCCGCTGCCTGTCTCCCAAGCACAAGGACCAGAATTCCATCCCCAGTACAAAAAAAAATCATAGGTGTTTATTATTATGACTTTTCTTTTTTTGGTGGTACTGGAAATCAAACCCAGGGGCAGAATACCACTGAACTACAACCCTGGCTCTTTTGATTTTGGAACAAGATCTCAAGAAGTTTATCCAGGTTGGCCTCAAATTTTTGATCCTCTTGCCTCAGCCTCCTGACTAGCTGGGATTACAGGTATAACCACTCCATCTGTTTTTTGTTTTTAAAAAGATGAGAGTCTTACTAGGTTGCCCACACTGCCCCTGAACTACTGAGGTCATGCAGTCTACCTCCCAACTAGCTGGAACTACAGGTACAACCCACATGCCCAGCTTTTAGGATTTAAAAGCTTATAAATTTATTACCTATAAGTAACATGGGTACAAAAATAAAACATTTTTCTCCAAAGTGTTCTGAAGGATATTCTACTAAGGCACAGTAAGGATTACAACTCCATGAACCCCAACAGAATGAATCCACCAGGCAAGGCAGGAAATTAAACAAAAGGAAAGAAGGAAGCCCACAGCAGGAAAATAACATGACAGAGATAAGACAATACATATCAGTTGTAACTATCAATGTTAATAGTCCCAATTCACCAATCAAAAGAAACAGACTGGCAGAATGGATGGAGAAGCAAGATCCAACAATATGCTGCATACAAGAAACACATTAATTGAAAACAATTCATAGACTGAAGGTCAAGGGATGGAATACAGTATTCCATGTGACAGGAAACTGGAAAAAAGCAGGGGTAGCTATTCTATTTGCAGACAAAGTGGATTTCAAGCCAAGACTGATTAAGAGAGACAAAGAAGCTCACTACATCCTGGTAAAGGGAACAATCCAAGAGGAAGAGATAATAATCCTAAATATATAAGCACCAAATAGCAGTGCACCCAACTGTACAAAACAAATATTAACAGACATTAAAAATCAGATAAGCACTAATGCAATTGTAATGGGAGACCACAATAGCCCACTGTCACATACAGACAGATCAAGTAGACAAAAAATGAACAATATTAGAACTGAATCAAACTTTTGAACAAATGAACTTAGATGTCTACAGTGTGTTCTACCCCACAACATCAGAATACACATTCTCAGCGACACATGGGACTTTCTCCAAAATAGACCATACACTAGCTAATAGAATATGCTTAAGTAAATGCAAAGGAATTAAAATAATCCCATGCATATTATCAGACCATAGTGCAATGAAATTGTTAATCAACAGCAAAAGAAAGCACAAGAACTTCATAAACACATGGAAATTAAATAAAACCCTCCCGAACAATGAATGGGTCACATATGAAATTAAAGAAGAAATCAGACAATTTCAATTTCTACAATTAAACAAGAATGACAATACAACATACCAGAACTTATGGGATGCAATGAAAGCAGTCTTACAAGGGAAATTAATAGTGGTTAATTCCCTTATGAGGAAAACAAAGCCAGGCTCAAATAAGCAATCTAATGTTGAACTTCAAGCTTCCAGAAAAAGAAGAGTAAGCCAAGTCCAAAGCTCATAAGAGGGAGGAAATTATAAAAATCAGAGGAGAAATTTATGCAATGGAGACTAAGAAAACAATATAATCAATGAATCGAAGAGTTGGTTCTTTGAAAGATTAAATAAAAGGGGCCAGGGATTTAGCTCAGTGGTTTTGCCGCCTTCTGCGCAAGCGCAAGGACTGGAGTTCGATCCCTGGTACCAAAAAAAAAAGAAAGAAAGATTAAATAAAATTGACAAACCCTTAGCCAACCTTATCAAAAAAAGGAAAGACTCAAATCTATGCATTTAGGAATGAAAAGGGTGAAATCACAACAGATCCTACAGATCCAGAAGATCAAGAAGATCATCAATACCTACTTCAAGAACCTGTATTCTAGGGCTGGGGATTTAGCTCAGTGGTTTTGCTGCCTGCTGCGCAAGCGCAGGGACCCAAGTTTGATCCCTAGTACCAAAAAAAAAGAACCTGTATTCTAATAAGATAGGAAATACAGAAGAAATGGACAGATTCCTAGATATATATGAATTAACAAAACTGAATCAAGACGATATACAAATTCTAAATAAATCAATATCACCAATGAAATTGAATACGTAATTAAAAACCTACCAACAAAGAAAAGCCCTGGCCCTAATGGATTCACTGCTGAGTTCTACAACAAATTTAGAGAAGATCTAATGCCACTACTCTTCAAATTCTTTAATGAAATTGAAAGGGAAGCAATACTCCCAAATTAATTCCTGGAGGTAACTATTACCCTGATTCCAAAACCAGAGAAGAATTGAACCAAAAAGGAGAATTACAGGCAAATCTCCCTAATGAACCTGAGGCAAAATCCCTCAATAAGATACTGGCAAACAGAATGCAGCAAATCATCAAGGTTATACACCATGACCAAGTTGGATTCATCCCAGGGATGCAGGGATGGTTCAACATATGCAAATCAATAAATGTAATACACTATAATAACAGAGCCAAGGACAAAAAAGATATGATCCTCTCAAATGATGCAGAAAGGTCCATTTGACAAGGTCCAACACCCATTCATGATAAAAAAAACCTACAGAAAATTGGTATAGATGGTCTTTATCTCAATCTGATAAAAGCCATCTACGACAAACCAACAACCAACATCATATTAAATGGACAAAAACTGAAAGCTTTCACTCCAAAATCAGGAACAAGACAAGTATGTCCACTGTCACCACACTTGTTCAATACAGTTCTGGAAATATTAGCCAGAGTAACTAGACAAGAGAAAGAAATAAAGGGAATAAGGATAGGAAAGGAAGAAGTTAAATTTTCATTATTTGCAGATGACGTGATGCTCTACATAGAAGACCCCAAAAACTCCACCAAAAGACTTTAAGATTTGATAACCAAATTCAGTGGCATAGCTGGATACAAAGTCAACACTTAAAAGTCAATAACCTTCCTGTATACAAATAACAGACTAACAGAGAAATTAGAGAAACAACCCCTTTCACGATAGCATCCAAAATAAAAAAGAAATACCTAGGAATCAATCTACTGAAGGAAGTAAAAGACCTCTACATTGAAAACTACAGTGCTCTGAAAAAGGAGATTGAAGAGGATATCAGAAAATGGAAAGATATCCCTTGTTCTTGGATAGGAAGAACCAATATGGTGAAAATGGCCATACTTCCAAAATTGTTATACAGATTGAATGCAATCACACTCAAAGTCCCAAGAGAGTATCTTGCAGGATTAGAAAAAACAATCCTAAAATTCATTGGGAACCAGAAGAGACCTAGAATAGCAAAGACAATTCTGGGCAACAAAGGTAAAGCAGGGGGCATCACAATCCTCGACTTTAAATTATACTACAAAGCTACAATGATAGAAACAGTACGGTACTGGCAAAAGAACAGACCTGAGGATCAATGGAACAGACTAGAGGATGCAGAAGCAACTCCAGACATACTCAACCATCTCCTCTTTGACAAAGGAGCCAAATATCTTCACTGGAAGAAAGATGCCTCTTTAATAAATGGTGCTGGAAAAACTGGCTTTCCACATCCCGAAGATTGAAGCTAGACCCATGTCTTTCACCATGCACTAACCTAAAATCGAAATGGATCAAAGATCTAAGTAATAAAACAGAAACACTAAATCTGCTGGGATGGAGAATAGGTAGAACACTTGAGAACATAGGAGTAGGCAAAGACTTCATGAACAAAACCCAGAGCACACAGGAAATACTACAAAGAATCAACAACTGGGGCCTCATCTTATTAAAAAGCTTTTGCAGAGCAAGAGAACCCACCAACAGAGTGAAGAGACAACCCACAGAGTGGGAAAAAAATTTTACCAGCTATTCAGATAAAGGACTATTATCTAGAATATATAAAGAACTCAAAAAAAATCAGACCTCCCAAATTTAAAGACCCAATACAAAAATGGGCATCTGAAATAAAGACACTTCTCAGATAAAGAATTACAAATGGCAGATTAAATATATGAAAAAATGTTCAACTTCACTGGTCATTCAAGAGATGCAAATTAAAACATCTCACTCCAGAAAGAATGGCTATCAATAAATTAACCTATAACAAATGCTGGAGGTGCTATGAACACTTCTCCACTGCTGGTGGGAGTGTAGACTGTGCAACCACTGTGAAAATCACTGTGGAGATTTCTCAAAAAACTAAAACTAGAGGTTCCATTTGACCCAACTATACCTCTTCTTGGTATCTTCCCAAAAAGAATTTTAAAAGGCTCATACCACAGTGATATATGCACACCCATGTTGATAGCAGCACAGTCTGTAATAGCTAAATCTTAAAAACAGTCCAAATGGGGCCGGGGATTTAGCTCAATCAACTGACGAGTGGATAAAGACTATGTGGTTTTATTTCTTACAATAGAATACTATTCTACCATAAATAAAGATGAGCTTCAGGCATTTATAACTAAATGGATGGTCCTTGAGACCATACTCTTAAGTGAAATAAATCGGACACACATGTTTAAATATCACATTGTTTCTCTGGTATGAGAAACTGAATGTGGAAATAAGAACAGATGTATAATGGATGTTGGGAAATGGGAAGAAAGTGTTCAAATGGAAAGGGGAACATGGGAGGAGGAAGGGAGAAAGGAAGGGAGGGACAAGAAAAAAAGTAAAACTACAAGGAAAAAATGGAACAAAGCTTTTGTACCTAGGGAGGGGAGGGGGCTTGATAGTGGGAATGGGATAAAATTTATTAATTAAAAAAATAAAAATTTTCTGGATGCAGGAAAAAAATATTTTTACCACAGCTTTTTTGAACCATGTGAACTTTAACATAGTAAGACAAGGTCTTACTATGTTTGTTTCCCAGGCTACCCTCCAACCCATGGCTCAAGAGAGCCCTGTGAGCCAGGTGTGGTGGTCCAGGCCTGTAATCTCAGTACTTGAGAGGCTGAGGCAAAATGATAGTAAGTCTGAGCCCCATCTGGGCAACTTGGTGACTCAGCAAGACCCTATCTCAAAATAAAAAATACACATTGCTGGGGATGGATTTAGCTCAGCAGTTCCGTTGCCTGCCTCACAAGTGCAAGGACCTGAGCTCATTCCCCGGTACCAAAAATAAAATTAAATAAAATTAAAAATTAAAAAATATACAAAGGACTGAGGATGTAGCTCAGTGCCAAAGCCCTGGGTTCCATCTCCAGTGAGAAGGAAAGAGAGATTTTCCTCCCTTATCTCAGAGAAGCTAGGACGAAGAGAAGCACCCCACTATGTGCAGCTCAATAATTAACTTTTTTTTTTTGGTACTGGGGATTGAACTCAGGACCTAGCACTTGCAAGGCAGGCACAGTGCTGAGCTACATCCCTGGCAATTAATATTTCATAAAGCAGTAAGTATCCTTGTAATCTCAGCACCCAAAAGGCTGAAGCAGGAGAACCAAAAATTCAAGGCTAACCTGGGCTACACTGTGAGACCCTGCCTCAAAAAATAAAACCAAGCCAGGAGTGGTGGCACATGCTTGTAATCCCAACACTCAGGAGGCAGAGGCAGGAGAATCACTGAGTTCAAAGCCAGCTTGGGCAAGTGAGACCCTGTCTCAAAAATAAATAAGTAAATAAATAAAAATAAAATAAAACCAAAACAAAGCAATGAAAAACACTGAGTTACTTATGACCAGCAATATCAAACAGCAAAGTTCCAATGTGCATATTAAATTTATTTTGTGTAAACAGTATTTTAAGATTTCTAAAATTTTAGCTAAACAAGGAATTTTAATTCAAATACTCTTCAACTTACCAATTCCTGTGATCTCTTTTTTGATCAGTTGTAACTCCATGTGTTGTATTTTTATTCTTACTAATAAGAAGTAAATTTTTCCAACAATCACATCCTTTAAATGATACCTATTGGGAAGGAGTTTCACTTACTAAGTATCAGTGTAAGAAAACAAAAAGAGTGAAATAGGTTGTGAAAAGCTTTAATAGGTATCTTTAGGGTAATAACTAAGAATCCTACTTTATTCATATTCCTTTTTTCCAAAAAATTCTTAATCATTTTATTCTGCAGATATGGAAGCTGCATTATCCTAGCATAATAATGATGCTAAACTCTTATGTAGAGCTTTCAATGTTGAAAAAAATCTTTATATAATTGAAATATTTCAAGCATAAAAATCTTTAGGTTTAGGTTCTCTGAAGATTAAGTTCTAAATAGGGCTAACACTCAGGCTAATCATTCCCTCTGGATGGTCAAGTTAAAAGTTTGCTTCCACAAAAAGATTAACAGGAACTACTTCTATAGGTTGAGTCTGCTGCTGTAGTAGCAAATAAACAAAGACCATTCTATTCCCAAGTACTCTGAAATCATGTAGTAATAAACCTGGGAATATTTACAATACCCAAAGGATTTTTTAGTCTCTTCCTAAGAACTGATTAATACAATCATGTAAGTCTGAAGGGATACTTCAGTGATAAGTTTTTAGGTCCCGAACTATTTGATAATTTTATCAACAATGTGAGACTCTGCAGGGACGGGTATCAAGTTTTCAGTAATATACCTGGCAGAAACACTAAGTCCAACTCCCAACAGAAGAATATGCAGGAGAGGGCTAAAATAGGGCACATTTAATTCTTTAAGAAATTAATTTTAATAAAAGAGAAAAACTGTAAAGAGATTTAAGATTCAAAAAAGCAAATGCATTGTAGACCTTGTTTGGACACTGATTTGAACAAATCATGTTAAAAAAAAAAAAAGACATTTTGGGCTGGGGATGTAGCTCAGTGGCGCGATGCATGCCTGACAAGCTCAAGGCCCTGAGTTTGATTCCGGGTGCCAAAAGAGAAAAGACATTTATAAGACAACTAGGGATATGTAACACTGACTAGACATGTGAAAATATTAAAGTTATTAATAGTTTTAGAACAACAGTATTGTAGTTATATTTTAAATGATGCATAATTTTTATGAATTAAATTATATACCTAGAATTTGCTTCAATATATTCTGAGACATGTGAGAGCTCAATTCAGATGATACAAATCTGTATGCTGGTAAATGTCGAAGCCAGGCAATAGGTACATAAAGATTCATTATGTTAAGAATACTGTTGGTACACTGAAGATTCATTATTTTAATATACTGTTTATGTATTTTGGCATATGTTTGAAGTCTTCCATGATAAAGTTTAAAAAGGCATTAAACAATAAAACATGAGGCCATTTTGTAAAAATACAACATATATAAAACATATATACCTCCCCCTCCCTGCTGAAAAGATATGACAATATTAATAGCAGTTAATTAGTAAAAGTGAAAATATGTGATTTTGATTTTCTTTCACTTTTTATCCTCTAAGTTTTCAATAATAAAAATGTACTGCTTCACTAGTCAGAAAAAAATGGATTTTCATTTAGTTTTAAAATAATGGCCAGAATGAAGTGATGTCAAACAGTAATTTTTATAGACATAATGGCACTGGTTGCCTTCTGAGGTGGTGAGATCTTCTACATAAAGTGGTCAGACAGATTTATCAGGAACAGAATATGAAAGACACCTGTTCTGGATTAGAAGCCAGACCATTCTCCTAAGTTTCTTTCATTCAGAAATTCTGTTAGTCTGTTAACATCAGATTAATGTCAATTCTATCTTGCATTGATTAACTTCAGAGA
The DNA here is from genome assembly GCF_000247695.1 of Heterocephalus glaber. The sequence continues at coordinate 3,454,172 of NW_004624754.1, read as the reverse complement.
TCTGAAAAGCTTGTTTTAAAATTTCCCCTGAATATTTATCTGTGAAAGGTACTTACTTTGATTTATTATATTCAAATTCTATATGTAGACAATCTTCAATGCCCACTTCCATTTTAATAGAGTTGTTAACATCAGGATAGGTGGCAAGTTGGTGAACAATAAGATCATACTCTTTCACCATGTCCGTCAGTCTTCTCACTATTGTCACCTTAAGAAAATACCTACAAAGTTAATGGAGAGGATGAGGTAAATTGCCTATGATAAATTTAAGTGTTTTAAATAAACAAGCATTAACTGAACTTTCTCCTTCCTGGGACTCCTTTGGGATCAACTTACTTCATTTACCTAATGTAGGAGTTCTACTTTTGCTTTTGTTTTTCTTTTCTGGTTCTGGGGATTGAATGCAGGGCCTCATGCATGCTAAGTACACACTCTACCACTGAGCTACACACCTAACCCTCTAAAAAGAATACTTCCCAGATGAATTTGGAGGGCTGTCAACAAGTCTACTTGAGGAAATCTCTCCCTATCACTGTTTTGTTTTGAATCCCTATCTAGTTAAGGCACTGTTCTTTGACATTTGGGTTGTCAAATCCAATACCAGATGGGTAATGTCAAACATAGAAAGTAAGATTCTGGACCAAAGGCATTCAGATTAGTACTGTATCTTTAATTGCCCTGGTCCCTGAGGCATCCACAGCTTCCTGAATGAAGATGTGGAGAAGGAAAAGGACATTGGGTTGGAAATTTAGAAAAATGGGCTCCTCCTTCAGTTCTGCCATTCACTCCTTTTGAACCCTGGACAAGTCAGCCACTTTGGGGCTCCAAACACTTCCTAAGCATATACTGAATGTGATTTGTTAAGAAACTAAAAATTTAGGCAGGGATTTAGCTCAGTTGTTCTGCTGCCTGCTCGCAAGCACAAGGTCCTGAGTTTGATACATGGTACCAAAAAGAAACTAAAAATTTGGAGAGTAATTTGGTTTACATAACAAATGAAAGGGATAATTCACTTAAGGAAATACATAAGTAAAACTTCTCATAATAGGCTTCTCTGAATCTATAATCTTAGAAAGCTATTCTTTCAGATCAGCATTAGCCAAAATATGTGACAGAATGTTTTAAAATATTGTCTTCAAAGGGGAGGGGGATTGGGGGGAAGAGATAAAATAAAATTTGTAATATAAGTAATAAAAAATTAAATAGATCAAAATATTATCTTTTGGGCTAGAATTATAATTAAAAGTTCAAATAGACATCAACAATAGCCATTACTTTCTGGTTTTGACTCTGCTTACATTTTCTAATACACATTCATACCTCAAGCGGACATTGGCACCGATGTAAGATTCATATGGCTTTTCAACTTGCATAAATTCAAACTCATAACTTCTGCTCTGAGTCAGTTCTCCAGGTAAAGCTAGTTCTTTCACTAGGTTTACAAATTCATGAGTATTACTCTTGTCATTGAAAAGTTCTAAGAAATTTAAAAAAGCAAAGAGACCAATTAAATTTAATATCTATTTTAATAAAACCCAAATTTCTACCTCCAGAGTAAATAATTTTTCCCAAAATAATTATTTGGATATGTCTCTAATAAGCCAGAGTTATTTATGGTCCACTTAGGCATAAATAAATTCAAGAAGCATAGCACAATGAAAATTTCTATAAGAAATGAGTTCATGGACTGGGGATTTAGCTCTAGTGGTTCTGCTGCCTGCCTCACAAGCCCAAGGTCCTGAGTTCAATCCCTGGTACTGTAAAAAAAAAAAAAAAAAGAAATGAGTTCATTCCTGTGATGTATTTAGGGCTCTCCCAATATGAAGCTATTTGACACATTACCAGAAATTATTTGAACTTCTTCCCTTTAAGGCAAAAATTCTATTTCATTGTTTTGTGTCAGTTAGACAAATACAGAGTACATCAAAAAAAAATGTATGAACACTTTAGCAGTTTGCCATACTAATAAATGTCTAAAAGCTAATGGCCACCACTTTGAGGACCTCTTGTAACTGTAAAGGGCATAGGTAATGTAGTAATTTCATGATGGCTCAATAAATTTAGTATTAAAGTATTTATACAAGTTTTTCTTTTCCTGATGTATACATTCTTTGGCGAACTCTGTGTACTATACCAATAAAACTATAATACACTAAAGAATAAAACCAACCATCAGTTAATTACTGTAACTTGCTCCTCAAGTAGAAGTACTCATCTAGAGTAGATATGTAAATAAGTAATAAATATTCACTCATTCCAATTTTGATACTTTTTTTTTTTGGTACTGGGGATCGAACTCGGGTCCTTGCGCTTGCGCAGCAGGCGGCGAAACCACTGAGCTAAATCCCCAGCCCCTAATTTTGATACTTTTTTAAATGTACAGTACAACTTGGAAAGCTGGATTTAAAACCTAGCTATGCAGACAAAATTATAAAGACATACTTTCTTTTCTTTTCTGCAGTGCTGGGGACTGAACTCAGGGCTTTGCATATGCTTAGGCAAGTGCTCTACCACTGAGCCACACTCCTAGCCCTCTTTTCCTTTTTTCTGAATCTGTAGTACAAAGAGATTTACAGTCTAACTCCCTGCTATATAAGAATGTCTCTGAAATACATATATAAAAATGTACACAATATGATCTAAGTCAAGAAGAAATTACTCCTTTCCTTTTCAGGTGGAATTTTCTGTGGACAGGCGAGTCTGGCTACAGGCACACACTAGGTCAGGAAGACAAATGGCGTGGGTAATTAGAAAATGAAAGATGGAGGTGAGCCTGGTAATTGTGAGTAAGGCTGGTGAAAAATGTAGAAAGGAAATTTCAGTGAATCAACTAATCTACTTCAACTATTTTTCAAGGCTGGTAGTTTACATAACTCCTTTCACTTTTAGTATGACTTCCAAAAACAAAGGGAAAATGAGTCAAATATCATTTAATACAATTAAAAGAAACATAATTATTATTAAATTCTCCCTTTTATTATGCAAAATTAATTCCTTCCATTCACAAAGCTAAACTCTAATTCAGTTAAGTGCCAAATACAACCTTGTTTAAACTCAAGTTATCACAGGAAAAAAAGTAATACTATTTTTAAAACTCACCAATTTGACCTACAAATTCAATTCTAATTCCTTGGTGCTCTAGCCTCTTTCCAGGTTGCTTAAAGGCTAGGTTTACCTGCCAAAACATGAAATTGTAAGAGATGTTAACAGTCCTTTAGTGGGACTACCAGATCCCTTCCAGATGAATGCAATATATAAGAATTTCAGGTATTCATTATGAAGCCTGAGACACCACCACATACCCATATCAGGATGACCTTATAGCACCAGAGAAGGCATAATTTATTTATACACAATCACTAATAAACCTATTACTCACACATACACTTAAAGCATCTGCTTTAATTAGGAAGGAATCCCTCATTATAACTGGGAAAAGATTAAAAGACTCAAAGGGAAAACCTTAAACTATTCACATGTGTTTGTTGGTCAAATAACAATTCTAGGACTAATAACAATATTTTCATGTGAAATAATAATCTGAAAAACTGATCTAAAACATCACTTTGTCTTTTGTAAACAAGAATATAATGCTGTAATTTCTAACATTAAAAGCAAAAATTCCGGGCCAGGGATTTAGCTCAGTGGTTTTGCCACCTGCTGCACAAGCGGAAGGACCCAAGTTCAATCCCGGGTACCAAAAAAAAAAAAGCAAAACTTCCCAGGCATAATTTGGCACACATCTGTAATCCCCTCAGCACTGTGAATCAAGGCCAGCCTTGACTACACAAGGAGACTTACTGCCCTGATTCTGCAACTTATCCTAAAGCCAGAATGTACAAAAGGTTTAAATTTTGAGTTATGATTTATCTTACATACTTTTAAAGTAAATACAATCTCAAAATCTTTAAATTCATGTAACTGCCAAATGGGAACCTTTAAGTTTTTAATTTGCATTTTTGGGGTTCTGATTTTTTAAGACAGGATCTTACTATGTAGCCCAGGCTGGCCTCAAACTCATGGCAATTCTCCTGCCTCAGCCTCTCGAGTGCTAGGATTACAGGTTTATGGTGGAGGTTTTGGGGACTGAACCTAGAGTCTTGCACACCCCTAGCACAAGATCTACCTCTGAACTATATTCCCAGTCTTCAGGATTTTTACTATTTTAAATATTGGTAATGTTGACTCTTAAAATTAAATTTCCTCAAACCGGTTATTTAGCTCAGTGGTGCTGCACCTGCCTCACAAGCGCAAGGTCCTGAGTTCAATCCCTGGTACTGCAAAAAAAAAAAAAAAAATAGATTTCCTCAAATATTATGTTTTTCAAAAGATAACAGGGAGACACTATGGTATAGTGGTTAGCATGGCTACCTTTCAAAAGATATCAGGAATCAGGGACCAAGAAAAATACTGGTCCAATTACTTCTGCTAACAAACTATATAAATTAAAATATTCCTTCTTTCTATATTGCCTGCCCTCCTTTTCTGTTGTTTTTTGAGACTATGTAGAACTTGAGATGATCCTCTTGCTTCAGCCTTCTGAGTGCTAGGGTTACAAGTATGTCCTTATCTCCATCTTATAACCAATATGTTAGTTACTTTCCTTCAAAGTTAAAATCTCAAAAAAAAAAAGTAAATAAGCTGTGGTACATCATATGATGGATTATTATTAGAAGTTTAAGGGCCAGGGATTTAGCTCAGTGGTTCCGGCACCTGCCTCAGAAGCCCAAGGTCCCGAGTTCCATCCCCAATACCAAAAAAAAAAAAAAGAAGTTTAAAAATAATAGTGTCAAACAATTTTTAATGGTGTGGGAAGATGTGCATAATATGTTACGTGAAGGAAGCATGGTCAAACTGTATATAAGCATAATGCCAACCTTATTTTTTTTTAAAGCTGTGGAAAGAAAATTTTTTTTTTTTTTGGTACCAGAGATCGAACTCAGGACCTTGTATTTGCAAGGCAGGTGGCGGAACCACTGAGCTAAATCCCCGGCACCAGAAAATATTCTTAACAGGTTACTTCTAGAATGAATAATTTGGCTTCTTTGAAATTTTCAAATTTTGCTTTGTTTTTACAGAGGGCAAACAATACTGTCAGTCACAAAATGTAAGTAATTGAGCTTTATATACACTAAAAATATTAGGTTTAAACTACAAATAAACAAGATTAACTCCCAGCTACTTCATAAGCCAGGCAGTAACTAGAGCTATTAACTAATTTGTACCAGTAAAGTACATTTTAAAATGTGTAAGTTGAGCAACCCCAGTCCAAAAATCAAAAATTCAAAATACTCCAAAATCTGAAACTTTTTTCTAGTGCTGGGGATCACACCCTGGGCCTCTAGTATGCTAGGCAAGCGATCACCACTAACCTATACCACCAGCCCAAAATGTGAAAATTTCTGAGCACATGCTCTACTGGTAAAGTAGATATCAATATTCCAAAATCCAAAACACTTCTGATCTTCAGCATTTTGGATAAAGAATACTCGACCTGTTCTTTTTTAAATGTCCACTTGGCAGCAGTTTTTGAGAATGTCTTTGTTTAAATGGGGCTGGGGCCGAGGATTTAGCTCAGTGGTTTTGCCACCTGCTGCGCAAGCACAAGGACCCGAGTTGAATCCCTGGTACCAAAAAAAAAATAATAATAATAATAAAAATAAAATAAATGGGGCTATGTCTGATGGGGTTTTTTGTTTGTTTCTTTTTTTGTCTGATGGTTTTTTAAAATTACAGTTCTCTTCAGAGTTTATAAAACCACACAATTAAAAGTAGAAATGCATTATCTACTCAGTTTTCCCACCAAACTGAATGCAAATTTTCCTTGACCTCTCACTGATGTTAAAATATAGTTGCTCTTGGGGCCGGGGATTTAGCTCAGTGGCATCCACTGCCTGCCTTGCAAGCACAGGTCCTGAGTTTGATCCCCAGTACAAAAAATATATATGGAGGGGTTGCTCTTTTTCTTTCTTTTTTTTTTTTTTGCGGTACCGGGGATTGAACTCAGGACCTTTTAGGACCTTGCGCTTGGTGAGGTAGGTGTGGTGCCACTGAGCTCTTAAGTATATAATGCAGATTACTCGACAGTTAGGATACTAGAATTAAAAACAAAATTAAGGGGCCAGGGATTTAGCTCAGTGGTTCCGCTGCCTGCCTCACAAGTGAAAGGTCCTGAGTTCAATCCCCAGTACCAAAAAAAAAAGCATAATTAAGTATTTATGTTTAAAAGCTAGTCTGTGAGGGCACAGAAAAGTAATTGACACTATGATAGTAAAACGGATCAAAGAATTTATCACTAGTTATATTTGAGATTTTTTATTATAATTTCAAACTTAGAGAAAAGTGGTAAGAACAGCACAAAGAGGGCCAGAGATTTAGCTCAGTGGCACTGCACCTGCCTTACAAGCACAAGGTCCTGAGCTTGATCCCCAGTACTGCAAAAAAAAAAAAAGACAGAACAAAGAAATCACATATAACCATTTCCTAGATTGGTCCTATGTTTATATTTTGCCTCATCTGCTTTATCTTCTTACATATACATGTGCATGCAAGCATACATACTTTACTTTTATTAATAGGCTGGAAACATCATGATCCATTACTCCTAAACACTTCATGTGTGTGTTTAAGAAAATGAACATTCTCATATAATCACAGTGCAATTATCAAAATCAAGAAAGATAAAATTCCATAGTCTGTATTCAAATTCTATTCATTGTCCCAATAATGTACTTTACAGCCTATTTTTCCTTCTGTCCAGAATCCAACCCAGTTTTATACATTACATATAGTTGTGATGTGGCTTTAGGTTCTTTTAATCTAGAACATTTCTCAATCACTGCCTTTCTTGACCTGGCTGTTTTTAAAGAACACAGGTCTGTTATTTTGCGGTGTATTTCTTAATTTGGGTTCATCTGTTTTATCACAATTAGACCTGGCCTGCCGGGTACATTGGCACACACCTATAAGACTCTGGGAGGGCAAGGCAGGAGGATCACAAGTTTGAGCCCAGCCTGGGAATTTTAGTGATTCAGCAAGACCATATTTTTAAAAAGTAGGCAGGGTGGTAGCCTTAGTACCACTAAAACTAAATATACAAACAAACAAATAAAAAATTAGACTCAGATTATGCATTTTTGGCAAGAACACCACACAAGTTGTGTTCTCCTCCGTGTATCACATCAGAAAGCAGATGATGCCAGTTTGTCCCAATTCTGGCGATATTAGCTGATCGTTTGTTTACATTAGATCTTTGTTTTGGGGGTTTTTTGTTTTTGTTTTTGGTACCGGGGATCAAAGGATCATTTGTTTAAAGCAATCAACTAGGTTTTCCAATTTCAAGTCAATGTTTTTCCCATTGTTATTATTAATAAGTAATTTGTGTGGAGATACTTGAAACTATGTGTGCATGTGTGTGTGTGTGTGTGTGTGTGTGTGTGTGTGTGTCTGTAAAATACAAAATATTACTGGGTGTTGTAGCATGCATGTGTAGTCCCAGCTTCTCAGGAGGCTGAGGCAGCAGTATCACTTGAGGCCAGCCTCAGCAACTCTGCAAGACCCCTTCTCAATCAACCAAATAATATATTACTTTGAAACAATTTCCAATTGTCTTAAATACATCTCTTTACCTTAAAGAGGCCAGAACAGACCTACATGACTTCTGATGTGACAAAGGTGACAGTATATTGCAGTGAGACAAAGGATTTTTCTTTTCAATAAATGCCTGTAGGGGGATTAGCCTTGACTTCTATGACACAACACAAACAAGACTAATTCTAAGTGAACTAAGAATAGAGATGTGACATGTTCAATTTAGAAACAGAAAAAATTAGTAGAGTATCTTTATGCCCATGGTGTAGGCAAAGATTTCTAAACTGGATCTGAAAAGCATGAATAAAAAGGAAATACTGGGCCGGGGATTTAGCTCAGTGGTGCTGGCCCCTGCCTGGCAAGTGCAAGGACCTGAGTTTGATCTCTGGTACCGGAAAAAAAAAAAGGAAACACTGAACATTTGTAGTTCATTAAAATTAAGAACTCCTGTTCATGAAAAGACACATTAAGACAGTGAAAAGTAAAGCCAGAAAGTAAGGGAATTTATTTACAATACATATACAAAGGACTCTCATGTACAGATACATAAAATTCTTGGTAATAGGGAAGACAGTTATGATCAAATACATTATTGCATATATAGAAATGTCACAAGGAAACCCATTATATTATTCAATTAATATATGCTAGCAATTACAATTAAAAAATAAAGAACAAAATAGAGTTTTTAAAAAGACTCTTACCAAAAACATACAAAAAAATCCTCCCTGTTAATAATGAAAATAGAGGGCCAGGCATTTAGCTCAGTGGTTCTGCAGCCTGCCTCACAAGTGCAAGGTCCCGAGTTCAATCTCCGGTACCAAAAAAAAAAAAAAAATGGAAATAGAGCCAACTAATTAAAAGAATGAGCAAAACTTAGAAACAATGAAAATGTTCAATAAGTGAATAAGAAAATAAACCCACTGCCACATTTGTGCAATAAAATATTATTTAGTACTATAAATGAGCTATCCAGTTATAAATAGATGTGGAAGAATACTAAGTACATATGATTGGGGCGGGGATAAATCCCTGAGCTAAAGCTCAGTGGCACCACGCCTGCCTCACAATTGCAAGGTCCTGAGTTTGATCCCCAGTACCAAAAAAAAAATTTTTTTTTAAAAAGTCCAACTTACAAATCACTTCTTTCATTGATCAACCCTTTGGTGCTTTATCTAAAAACGTGTTGCCAAACCCAAGGTCATCTAGGTTTTTTCCTGTTAACTTCTAGAGGTTTTATAGTTTTGCATTTTACTCTTAGGTATATGATCCACTGTGAGTTGATTTTTATAAAAGGGATTAAGGTTAATGTCTTGATTCCTATTTTTTGCCCACACCCTGAAAAATATGCATACAGAAGCTCACGTAACAGAAATACTGTAAAAGGAATTTATTCCTGCTTTGGGTGGGATGTCAGACTTCCATAATCCAAGATAGTATCTAATATATGACAGTGAACGCCTCTATTCCCAGCACTCTATTCCCAGCACTCGGGAGGCTGAGGCAGGAGGATCGCAGCAAGTTCAAGGCCAGCCTGGGCTACACAGTGAGTTCAAACCCAGCCTGAACTACACAGTGAGGCCCTGTCTCAAAAAAAAAAAAAACAAAAAGCAAAACAAAACAAAAAATAATAATATATGGCAAAGTTTTATGCAGAAACAACCATAATGCAAAACTAAGTTTGGAAACCTATGATTCAATACAACCTCCTCAATTAACAGGTGAGATCCAGCAACAATTGCAAAGAGAGTTCCCTACCAAGAGAGTAGCAAAGTCAAAGCAGATCTTCCAACTCTAGCCCAATCTTTTTTTAGACTAGAACATTTAAGAAACCCTAGACTAGTGTAGCAAGACTTGTTCTTCTTGGTATACACTGCACCACAAATAGCCAATGCTTGTTTTCTTCTCTTTCCTTTTGAGCTTTCTTTTCAAAGTGCTCATAAGTCATCTACCTATTCTAGAGGAATGCCAGGAATCAATATTGCATTTAACTGAAACAAATATTGCCTCATTTTGAAAACAGGGGCTTTTCCTATATTCTAGAACTTCTCTCCTTTTGCAGAATTACTAAAGGACTCCCCCCCAGCAGAGATTCCACAAACAGTTCTTCAAAATTCTTTCAGTACTACAGGAAAGCACTCATCAGAATATTTTAAAGCTAGATAATTCATTTTTAATCTTCTTAGCCATAATGAGCTTTCATCCTTTTATTCATAATGCCTTTCCCAATTAAAAAAAAATTCTGGATTAAAAAAAAGCAAAATGAGGTCTATTTTCCATTTGTTATATTAAAATAAATGACACAGCAATTGAAACATATTCTTTATTCATCTTATTCCAAATGTAATGTTTAATATTTAATGTTCTCCTTTAGATTAAGATGATTAAAATGAATAATTGATAATTTGAAATAGGAAAAGGTCCAAAGGGGGAGGGGAAATGGGAGGGGAAGTGGGAGGGGAAGGGAAAAGGAAAGAAGGGAAAGGAAAAATTATGAGAACAGGAAAAAATGAAAACAAAGTCTTTGTAAATAGGGAAGGGCACACAGGTAATGGGGAAAAAATTAGAACCAAGATACATCATGTACAGGTACAGGCACCCAATGATAAATGTAAACGTATTGTATACCTAAAATGTACCAATAAAAGAATTTAAGTAAAAAAAAAAATGTTTTCCTTTAAAAGTCTCAAGTTCACTCTCTTCTGGGAGGCTAAGGCAGAAGATCACAAGTTCAAGCCCAGCCTAAGCAACTTAGTGGCTTAGCAAGACCCCACCTCAAAATCTGAACAATTGTTTAAAGGCTGGTGATGTAGCTCAGTGTAAAGGCCCTAGGTTCAACACCCAGTACCACAAATTTAAAAAAATTGCAAGACATGGTGATGTATCCCTGCAGCCCCAGCTACTTGTGAGGCTGAGGGAGAAGGATCACTTGACCCCAGGAATTCAAGGCCAACCTGGGCAATACAGCAAGGCTCTGTCTCAAAAACAAAAACAAAAATTAACAGTACTCACACCTCATAGAGGTGTTGGGAAAAATAAAAAAATTTTTGTGGGTCAGAGATGTAACTCAGTGATAGAGCACGTGCCTAGCATGTGTGAGGCCCTGGGTTCAATCTCCACTGCAGAAAAAAAAATTCTTTCTGAAGAATTAAAGGAATATACCTAAATCATGTAAGTGCTCAGTAAATATTGTGATTACAGCAAGCCTCTTTTCATATTGATAAATACAGGTATATCATATTAATGGCTATAAGCATTTAAAGGTTATTATCACACTTTAGTTTATGTTGGACATTTAAATGGCTTTCAGTTTTTAAATCTCAATCCCCAACTTGAAACTATACTACAAAGCTACTGTGATAAAATCAGCATGGTACTGGCAAAGGAACAGACCTGAGGATCAGTGGAATAGATTAGAAGATGCAGAAACA
>NW_004624754.1:3427623-3438964 GCF_000247695.1 Heterocephalus glaber | reverse complement strand
GGGGGAAGGGGAGGGGGAGAGGAAGGGGAAGGGGAAGGAAAGGAAAAGAAGAAAGGAAGGAAGGAAAGAAAGAAGGAAAGAAAGAAAGGGAAAACCAAACCATTGTTCTTTTAGGTCACTCAGTTTTAAGATTGTTAACACTATATATAATTGAGCCTATTAATGGCTACTGTGAGTAATATCCATTTTTTTTCCTTTTTTTGTTTTTTGAGATAGGGTCTCCCTATGTGCCCTTGAACTCACTATGTAGCCCAGGCTGGTCTCAAAATCATGAGGATCCTCCTGCCTCCTCACCCTCCCAAGTGAGAGTAACATTCATTTTTAATGTTTTTGAAACAATTCACTGAATTGAAAGAATGGTTTAGACATAGCCTTTTAAAATCTCAATTTCTAAAAGATTCTATATATGTCTTGAATCACTCCAAATTCTGACATAAAAACAGACCAACCAGATAGCAAAATCACAGTGTCTAAGGACCACATTTACCACATACACACACAAAAAGACCAGGTAACCCCACAATTCCAAAATACAATGGGTAGGGACAAACCATTAATAACCACAAAATATGCATGGTACCAGTGCTTATGCAGGAAGAATTAAAAGGAAACAGTGGGGTGCTTGATAGACCTCTGAAGCCCAAAACTAAGATATAACTAGAAAGCACAAAAAGTCAGCCTGAGAATAAGAGATGAAATTGGAAGGGGTCACGCACAATCCAATGTTAAGTGAACTCTCAAAACTAGTAAGACAGCTGATGTGGAAAAACTATCCTATATAAAACCTTCAAAAGTTCAGGAAAACTTAATTTCACATAAAAATGACTGACAAAAATGTCAAGGTCAAATTTCCACACAGTTATCTTTAAAAAGATAAGAAAAAGATTAACATTTCTTTTTGAGAAGGGTCTTGCTATACAGTTCAGGCTGGCCTTGAACTCAGTGATCCTACTTCCGCCTCACCTCCTGAGTGCAGGGATTGTAGGTATGCACCACCACGCCCAGCAAAGATTAACAGTTCTATAGACAACTGTAACATTTCAAAACAAGTTGAAAAAACAACAACAACAAAAATGAGCCTGTTGTGGTGGCCCACACCTATGATCCCAGCACTGGGGAGGAGGCAGGAGGATCCTGGAACTTTGAGGCCAGCCTAGTTTGCAGTGTGAGGTCAGGACCAACCTGAACTGCATGGCAAGACCCTGTCTCAACAACAACAACAAAAATGACTACCCTCAAAACAAGTTGAAAGATACTAAGAAAATGACACAAAATCAGAATAAGGTGAGAAGAATTAGAAAATTAGAAATAAAAGTAAAAATCATTTTAGAAATGAAGGCTAAACTAGAAAGAATACAGAAACAAATAAACATAATCACATCTTAATAACAGGAAAAGATAAGAATTTTTAAAAGATAAAAGATGTAAGAAAAAGGTCAAATACTGAAGACTGTCAAACAAGATTTAGAATGCTGATAAATAAGAAACCCCGGGGGTCTGGGGATTTAGCTCAGTGGTTTCGATGCCTGCTGGGCAAGGACCCAAGTTTGATCCCGGTACCAAAAAATAACAAATAAATAAATAAATAAAAAGAAACCCTGGGACTAGCGCTGCCGCCCAGTGGCACAGCATTTGCCTAGCTTGCACAAGGATCTGGATTAAGAAACAACAAATCCCTTAAGAAAGCCAAAACAATAGAGTGGTACAAATACTAAGCGACTGGGCCTGGGATTTAGCTCAGTGGTTTCGCTGCCTGCTGCACAAGCTTAAGGACCAGAGTTCGATCCCCAGTACCAAAAAAAAAAGAATTGTGAGATTCAAATACTAAGCGACTATAATTCATCAAGAAAATTGTCTTTAAAGAAAAAAATTAAACAACTTAATGAAAGTGCAGAGCATCTGCCTAGCTTATGCAAGGCCTTCGGTTCAATCGCCAGTACTGAAAGGAAAGAGGAAGAGAGAGGAAGAGACAGACAGACAGATGACAGACACAAAGACAAGGAGTCTCCTACGGTGTATGAGGGCAGACAGGGCATGCCAGGTTATAAGGAAATAAAATTAGGTTTTGACAACAAGGCTTTACACTAGAAGACAATGGAGTAATCTTAAATATTAAAAAAAAAAAATGGGCTAGGGATTTAGCTCAGTGGCTCCCCACCTGCCTCCGAAGCGCAAGGTCCTTAGTTCAGTCCCTGGTAAAAAAAAAAAAAAAAAAGAAAGAAAATGAAAGCCAATATTCTTATATTCAGTAAAACTTTCAAGTTAAAGAACACAAAAAAGCCAGAACAACATGCAAAAACTCAAGTGATATTGTTCTCATGACCATTTCCTAAGAAATCTATCAGACTCTAGTAACCAGAGAATGAGCATCAGACAACTAAAGAGATTAAGACATAAGGAAGGTGCTAATAGTTACTTACAAACCAAGACTAAATGGTAAACAAAAGAAACACAGTATAGAATGACTGTGTGCTGACAATGTAGTACTTACAGTAAACTTATGAAATGGAAGTAAAATAGCATAAGCTAAGTATTTAGCTAACTTCATAAACATATTGGCAATATTAGTATTGTTATTCTGAAAGTATTGTTTATATAATGTGGGATAAAAACAAATGAGTAAATTATGTGATATACCAATTACATTTTCCCCTGTGTCTTTTTTTTTGGTACCAGAGATTAAACTCAGGACCTTGGGCTTGCAAGGCAGCCGCAGTGCCACTGAGGTAAATCCCAGGCCCCTTCCCCCTCTGTCTTTGAAAACTAAGATTGTTAGTTTAGAAGGAGATAAATATATAATAGAAAAGAGGTTAAGTAAAAACAAAAAGTTCTATAGTTCTGAAATGGAATTAGAAATGATTATTCCTAAAGTGTTTTATTTTGAACAATATACATAAATAAGAATATGGCCAGGTATGGTGGTGCATGCCTGTAATCTCAACACTCAGGAGGCTGAGGCAGGATGATTGCTGTGAGGTTGAGGTCAGCCTAAACTACATAATGAGATCCTGTCTCAAAAAAAAAAAGAATAAACATATTTAATTTATATAAAATTATATAAAATGCTGCTCTTCCCACACTTACCCACTGAAAAGCTTAAAAACAATGACCAGGCTGGGGACTTAGCTCAGTGGTTCTGCAGCCTGCCTCTCAAGGGCAAGGACCCGAGTTCAATCCCTAATACCAAAAAAAAAAAAAAATGACCAAATAGCAGTGAGTATTCCTAGCATGCAGACTGCAGTCTTGAAATATACGGCCAGTAGGAAATGTATAGGATTCTGGAACATCTTATCATACCAATTAGCAATGAAGCCTCTAAAAATTCCTAGGGTCTTTGGCAATTTCTTAGAAAGTTTGAAGTTTACCTAAGACGTAGTAATTCTGCTCAAGAGAAATGAAAACACAGATCCACACAATAACTTCACAGCAGCATTATTTCTAAAAGCCAAAAAGTGGAAATATTCCAAGCATCAACTTGGAATTCCAATATCAATATCAACTGGTATTCCAATATCAATAAAATCAATATTAAAAATGTGGTATGGCCATAAAATATTATACAGCAATAAAAAGGAATGAAATACAGATGATACATACTACAACATGAATGAACCTCAAAAACATTATACAAGTAAAAGAAACCAGTCAGGAAAGGCCCCATATTACATAATTCTCTTAATATGAAATATCCAGGAGAGGCAAACTTTTTTTTTTTTTTTTTGGTACCAGGGATCGAACTCCGGACCTTGCACTTGCAAAGCAGGCAGTGGAACCACTGAGCTAAATCCCCGGCCCTGCAAATTCTTAACAATATAAATTAGTGGTCATAAGAAGCCAAAGGGCGGGGAAATGGAAAGTAACCAATAATAGTACATGTTTTATTTTTGGAATAATAAAAATTATTCTGGAATCAAGATAGTGGTGATGGTTGCACAATTCTATACATTTACTAAAAATTTTAAGTTCACATAAAATGAGTGAATTTTATACCTCAATAAAGCTTTAAAAAGAAAATTTTAAAATATATTTAGAAGAGGTAAATTTTATGTTATACCTCAACAAAGCTTAAAAAGAAAGGGAAAATCCCAGAGTTATGTCAAAAGGGCCTAACTAACTCATGGTGCACAGAGAACCCTACAACATGAGCACAGAGGCACAGCTCTCAGGTAGCTCTTGTGGTGCACAACATCTTCATGATCCCCCCCTCTGACAGTAGACCCAGTGAATACCACTCCCATGTTTAGGTTATTGATCAGTTGATTTTTTTTTAATCAGTTGATTTTTTAAATTAATCAAAAGGGAGATTATTGTGGGTGGGTCTGATCTAACCAGGTAAACTCTTTAAAAGAAGGTGAATGTAAGACAGATGCTCTCTCATTGGCCTGAAAACAAAGCAAATTGCTGTTTGTGAGAGAAATAAGCCATGCAGCAAGAATCTGAGGGCAGCTTCTAGGAGAAAAGTGGTTCCAGGCCCACATCACAGGAAAACCAGGACGTTAAGTAGTGCTTGCTCTAAGGAAATTATTTCTGCCCAAACCCAGAAGAGTGGATGAGGATCCAAAACTTCAGATAAGACTGATTTCAGCCTGTTAAGTCCCTAAGGGCAATAAATAAATAGATAAGGGATGTGCATCTAGCATTTCTTCTCTTTTTTATATGAATTGTACCAAAACAACAAATGAACACAATTGTATCCTATCCAGCAAGTAAAAACAAAATGCGAGAATTAAAATAATGCCCATTTTGCAACACATGATGAATGAAATCAATCTGGGTATTGAGCATCAACAGTTGCAGAAGAGAAAAAGAAAACTACAGTGTATGTACACCCAATAAAAAAAATACCCTACCACTTATATTCTTGCCAAAAGAATCAAACCTACCTAGTAACCAAAGAAGCGTAAATTAAAACAGTAACATCATTTTGCCTGTTAAAATAACAAAACTGACAAAGCAATATTCAATGCTGCCGGGGCCGGGGATTTGGCTCAGTGGTTCCACCATCTGTCTCGCAAGTGCAAGGTCTCAAGATCAATCCCCAGAACCAAAAAAAACCCAAAACAAAAAAATATGCAACGCTGCCATGGGTCAAAAAGACAACATAAGGGGCGGGGATGTAGCTCAGTGGTGCCACGCCTGCCTAGCAAGCCCAAGGTCCTGAGTTGATCCTCGGTACTAAAAAAAAAAAAAAACCAAGACAACACAGGTGAAATCAGTGCCCATAAATTTTCCAAATTAATATGTAATAAGATGCTCCAAATACTCATGTCTTTTGGCCCAAAAACTCACTTTAGGAATCTATTCTACTGAAATAATCTTATCCTACAGAATCTGGAGAAAAGTTTATGCCTATATTGCCAAAGATATGACAGTATATTAAAAACTATCTAAATAATATAAACTATTTAAATACCCAACAACAGGAAAAGGTGTGTTTAACATACAGTCATATACCACATAATACTGTTTTGGTCAACCACAAACTCCATACACAATGGTTGTCCAGTGAGGTTCTAAAGGATCCGAGAAATTCCTATCACCTTGTGACTTCTATCCATGAGAACACTCCAAGGCATTACTGGTCATGCTGGTGTAAACAAACTCACTGGACTGCCAGGAGCATAAAAATATTGCACATACAATTATATATAAGTTTATATTAATATAAACAATTATATTGCAGATTTATGTATTTATTATAATAGTCTTTCATTATTTTAGAGTGAATTTCTACTTCTTAAAAAACTAGCAACTGTAAAATGGCATCAGGCAGGTTCTTCAGGCGACATTCCAGAAGGCAATGTTATCAAAGGAGGTAACAGCTCTAAGCATGTTATCGCTCCTCAAGGACTTCCTGTGGGACAAGACAAGGAGGCAAAAGACAGTGATACTGATAATCCTGACTGTGTAGGCCTAGGCTGATGTACTTTTGTCGTTTTTAACAAAAATGCTTAAAAAATTAAAATGATTAAAAAATAAAATTTTAAATAGGTTGTATCACATAGCCTACATGTATAATAGGTTAGGTCTGTTTAAGTATACTATGAAGTCTGCACAATGATGAAACCACCTAGACACATTTGTCAAAAATGTATCCTCATCATCAAGTGACACTGTAACACAAACAAATGTACACTAATAAATGCAGAGAAACCAGGAAGAAGCACACCCAAATTTTTAACAGTGAATTATTTCCATGATGGAACTATATTTATTTTATTTCCCAAACTGTCTACCACACATATATATTACGAGTCAAGATTCACCATTCCAGGGTAAGAATCTTTCTTGTAAATGTTCTAACCAATCAAAGATTTTAGCTGACCTTCAGGGAAAAAAATTTCTAACAAAATTATTCAAATTCAGAGCATAAACCATTTTCATGACTAATTCTGATATTCTACAACTAGATAATTCTGTCAAACAAAAGATTTACCTTTCCTGAAACAGACTCTCCATCATAGAAGAGATAGTGTTTTTCCACTTTGCCATCTTCAGTCTTCATCTCTGCCATTTTCCTTGTTTCTCCATCATTAAGGACAACATCAATCTCACAAATGGGACCAAAAAAGCCTCCAAGAAAACTCTGAAATAAAATGAAAATGCTTGTAATTATCACGTTTAGCCAATCATCACATTTTGTAATTCAAATTTAGTTACCTTTGGCCTATATAGTTAAACAGACTACAAATATGTGGGTTTACATAAGAATTTATATCAAATTCTACATCCAAAGTGAACACACTTGAGTATCTGCATAATCTATTGTACCTCTAAACATGTTGAAAAATTTTATTGTTTTATCACCAAAAAAAAAAAAAAAACTCTCCCAAAAAACCACAAAGCCTAAACAAATTTAATACATTCACAGCAAGGCAATAATTCATGTTTCACTGCCAGGTGACTTGAACCACTGATGGTACATGCCTGAATGTCCCATCGGGTGGCTTTTTATTAATTTTATTAGTAAAAAAATAAATAAAAATGATTAGATTCATTTGTACCACCAGTGATACAAGCCACCCGATGGGACAGTCAAGGCATGTACTACCAATGGTTCAAACAACCAGGAACATGTTAAGCACACTGTAATTATAATCATTATAGATAATCCTAGGATCAAATACTAACATATATCAGAAATGTAGAAAAATAATCCTTAACATCTGGTTTTGAAAAGTTACCTTTCATTATACCTCTATGAGGTTCTTAACATTATAGCAGAACTTGTACAATCCAAATTACTCCTGTAAGCCCAAATGAATTATTACAACTATTTATTATAAAATCTACTGCTATATGAGGTCTGTACAAGATATGTTACACTGTGTAATCTCTTTTGAGTAAAACTAGCTCTAATGGATGAGATTAATGAAATTTCTACGGGTTTTTCCAAAGAAAATGTATGACCTTGTTTTATAAATCCTGAATATGATAGAAATTAATATGGATAAAGCATATTTGCTTAGCAATGCCAAAACACGTTAGTTGGCAATAATCAATTAATAATGAACAGACTCCACTAGCAATTCTGATACTGGATCGTTATGAATTACTTTTGTCACCAATGAAAGCTAATCTTTCTTAATTTACAGTTATTCTTCTATGGTGTTGTCCTACATCCCTTCTTATTCTTCACTATGTAACAACCAGAGAAACCTTTTGAAAACAAATCTGATACCATTCTCTGCTTAAAATCCTTCAACAGGGGCTGGGGATTTAGCTCAGTGGTTCTGTCACCTGCCTCCCAAGCGGAAGGTCCCGAGTGCAATCCCCAGTACCCAAAAAAAAAATCCTTCAACAGGCTGGTGAACTTATAAAGGTGGAATAACTATTTTAGAAAAGAATTTGGCATTACCTGGTAAAGCTGCAGATGTGCATATCCCATGACACAGCAATTTCACCCCTGGATATACAGTGTACTCTAAACCAGTAATGGCAAAACTTTTAGAGACGGGTGCCTAAACTGGAGCCCAAAACCCACTTATTTATCACGGAAGTGTCAACACTGCAACGAAATCTGAACACTGAGGTTTTAGTTAAGAAAAAACAATTCATATATTCACATCTTTTGTCTTAAAAGAAAAAAAAAAGGAAAGAAAACAGAGCCAGGCGAGGTGGTACACGCCTATAATCCCAGCACTCAGGAGGCTGAGGCAGGAGGATCACTATGAGTTCAAGGGCAGCCTGAACTACAAAGGGAGACCCTGCCTCACAAAACAAAACAAAACAAAACAAAACAAAAAAAACACCAAATAGCAACACATGGGCCATAGGTTCACCACTACTCTAGACAGCAACTCTCACATACATCAACCAGGAGACCAAGTTTATGAACAGCCAGAGAGAAACAACCCAAACATCAATCAACGTAATTCACAAATAAATTTTAATTTATGTGTATACAGTGGGAATACTTACAGCAATAGAATTAAAAAGATACAATTACACATACAAGGATGAATCTCATACACCTAACATTTAAAGAGGATAAGACAGAATACCTATGATTCCATGTCAAAAACATGAAAGGTACAGGTACATTTAGTATTAGAAGTTTTAAAGTCCCTGGAAAATAAAGGGAGCTGGGGCAGTAATATTGTTTTTCTGATCTTAGTACTTGGTACATAGGCATGTTAGTGAAATTCATCAAGCTATACATTACTCTGACCAGTTTTTTTGTAGCCAATGTTGACTTCAATTAAGTGTTACTTTAAACCTATACATAATGTATTCCGTAATGTGGCCTACGTGCATCTAGCCCTACTAATCTCTCCAGCCACATCAACCTCAAACAGTTGGAGTTCTTTCTGCCACAGATCATCAAACTTGCCAGACTCCTTATCCTAGTGCCAAGAAAGTACTTTAACCTTATTCATTCATCCTTTAAATTTCAGTTTGACTCATCTCCATACTGGCTTTCCCCAACTCATTAACCTAAATTGGATTCTTCAAATTTAGGTCTCACAACACTGACTTTAGTATCTCACTCTCCTACTAAACTGCTAACTCCATTAGGACATATCTTTTGCTCAATCCAGAAGACACAACACTGAATATATAGGGCCGGGGATTTAGCTCAGTGGTGCTGCCACCTACCTCGCAAGTGCAAGGTCCTGAGTTCGATCCCCAATACGGCCAAAGAAAAAAACACTGAATATAACATTTAATACTTAGAAGGCACTCAAATACTGTACTTGTTGAATGTTAAACTAATTTTGAGTACATACATACCATTCTAATAACAGAAAGTAAATGAGTACACAAAAGAAACTGGCTGATACTGGAACAGTTGGTAAGACCAGTCTTTTTACAGCAAACTAGCATTGGCTGCAGTAGCAAAGTGTACAGCATGGAACGTATGCTAAATCTAAGCTCTGTACTCATTTGGCCAGGGAATAGCAAGGGTGCTAATGAGCCTCCGAAAGCTGTATAAGTCACAGGTGATAAGATACTTTGATCAAGTAAGACAGTGTTTTCCTAAATTCCAGACTTGCTTGTTTTCTTACTCCTATATTAACAAAAGGGATTATAATTTCAAGAAACCAACTGCAAGAATTGTCAGATTATTAATTTTGACCTATTCAAAGATACAAACAGCAAATTTCCTTTTGACACATTGTTTTGTTTCTGGTTTTGACACGATGTTTTCAATCTCTCCTGGTAACATTACATTCTTTTTTTTTTTTTTTTTTTTTGGTACCAGGGATCGAACTCAGGTCCTTGTGCTTGTGAGGCAGGCAGTGGAACCACTGAGCTAAATCCCCGGCCCTTTCCTGGTAACATTACAAATGACACTCAAGTCTTAATCAGAAAACGAATTTTAATCAGAAAACTAGATTGAACTAATTTAATCCATGAACTAATCCATGATAGGTTACATACACTACTCATTCCTAGTTAGCTTTCATGCTCCAAGTCTGACTTAAAACTTGCTCAAAACAGTAAATTTGGAATACATGTTCTCCTAAGAGATACCAATATGAAATATAGAGTGCCTCAAAATCAATCAGCTGGTACTAATTATCAAATATCTGCAAATAACTGAGCCAGCTAGGGAAGGGGGCTGCTGAAGGGAGGGAAGGGGAGACTAGGAGAAAGAAAAGGAAAGAGGGAGGAAGGGAGAATAAACAAGTTAAAACACAAGCAGCTTTTAAATAACTAGACTGCAATATATGACTAGCAAAACATACACTGTTCTAACCTTGGCCTAACCCTGACTTTGGGTTAATATGCAGGATTTTTCATTTAATATGTAAACCCTATATTGAGCATTACCATCTAGCAAAACTACATGTGGGTACATAGAATGATAAACTTTCTGGTCCTTATTGAAGAAATTTCACTAAGTCAGTGGATGAAAGAAAAACTCAAGGTGAGGTGGTAGCAAGGCTCTCAAACTTTATTCACTGAGCCCAGACACCATGAAACAGCAAATTTTCATACATACATTATATCTGTACCATTTCAATGTTTTAAAGCTTTACAATTTCGGCTATGTTTGAAGAGTAACTTGAAAATGAATCTCTCAAGTGTAATTCAGAAAGCTCAGTAAAAGTACTAATTACACATGTAAACAAAAAAGGGCACTTTTTAAAGTTTTCTATTCAAATTATATTCAATTAAAGGCGGCTTCCCTAACTCCCTAGCACAGTCCCCAGTAATTTCCCCTCAGTATTTATTACATCTATGCTTTCCACGATAAACTAGTCTACCCAAATCAGTAATTATCTCCCCCTGGATTGTAAGCTATAATAGAGCAGGCAGTTTTCCTTACAGTCCCTGGGCACACCTAAGTATCTGTTAAAGAAAAAAGGCTTCATGGGCCCAAGATTTAAGTCAGTGGTTCAGACGCCTGCCTCACAAGCAAAGGTCCCGAGTTCAATCGCCAGTACCAAAAACAAAAAACAAAAAACCAGCATGTTAATGGCAAAGAAACAGACCCAAGATCAATGGAATAGATGAGTAGAAGATGCAGAAACAACTCCAGACATACTCAGCTACCTCATCTTTGACAAAGTAGCCAACCATCCTCACTGGAGAAAAGATAGCCCTTTAATAAATGGTGTCGGAAAAACTGGATTTCAATTGCCAAAAATTAAAACTAGACCCCTATCTTTCACCATGCACTAAATTAAAGATCTAAATATTAAAACAGAAACACTAAACTTGTTGGAAGATAAGTTAGGTAGAACTCTCGACATTGGCATAGGAAAGGACTTTATGAACAAATCCTCAATAGTACGGGAACTAGCACAAAGAATCAACAACTGGGATCTCGTCTTATTAAAAAGTTTCTGCACTGCAAGAGAAACCACCAACAGAGCTAAGAGACAACCTA
>NW_004624754.1:3358549-3427253 GCF_000247695.1 Heterocephalus glaber | reverse complement strand
CCCATTTGACCCAGCTATTCCTTTACTGGGTATCTTCCCAAAAGAATTAAAAGCATCATACCACTGTGATATATGTGCACCCATGTTTATAGTGGCACAGTTTGTAATAGCTAAAGCTTGGAAACAGCCCAAGTGCCCATCAACTGGAGACTGGATAAAGATGTGGGGGTTTTTTATAAAATGGAATACTACTCAGCCATAAAGAATGAGAAAGTGGAGACATTTGTAGCTAAGTGGATGCACATTGAGGCTATACTCTTAATTGAAATAAATAGGACACACATGTAAATACCGAATAGTTTCCCTGGTGTGGAAAAACTAAAAGTGTAAGTAAGAATCAAAATGTATAATTGATATCATGAAGTAGGAAGAAAATGTCTAAAGGAGTAGGGGAAGTGGGAGGGGTAGCGGAAAGGAAAGAAGGGAAGAGAAAAATTATCAGAAAAGGAAACATAGAAAACAGTCTTTGTAAACAGGGGAGGAGGGAGGGAGTGAAGGGAGGGCAGGGGAATGGGGAACAAATATGAACCAAGATACATCATGTAAAGGTACAAGATCACAATTATGAATGTAACGGTACTGTATACCTAAAATGTACCAATAAACTAAATGGAGAAAAAAAAAACTGGCTTAGCCTTTACCTAAAAGTCTCAAGCAGTTCAGAATCTTGAGCTTTGGAAAAGGAGGAAGTAAAGGAGAGAACACACAGTAGGTCCTCAGGGTATACAAGACAAGTGAAATGAATACATGAATTCTGCCATAAAACAAGCCACTCTAACGAGGCTGCCGACACACAAAGTTAACCACCACCCTGCCCACCCCGGTGCTCTCCTCTAACTGCGGTTAGAGTACTCTGATTTCCCTTCTTCTCAGCTTCCTAGACCATTTCAACACCCAGAGCGTTAAGTTATAGCAATGGCTCGGAAAGGAAACCAGAGCCAAGGCGTGAACCTCGGGCACGAAGCTGCTGCGTTAAAGACGGCCCCATTCCGACACCCTTTGCTCTTTTGCTCTTCCATTGTACAAGTGTCAACATCCAGCCCGAACTAGGGTCGTGAAATCGCTGAATGTCACCCTATCTAGGTTTTTAAACAGCGGAGTTCAATGAAGCTCGTGACACGGGAGTGACCAGTCTCCCTGGAGCCCGGAATTGAGGGACTCCGGGTCCCCCAGGCAGTGTGGAAGCGAGGCTGCCGAAGGGCGGAGGAACCGGCTACCTTGGGAAAGGACGCCGCTTCGAGCACCCGCAGAGGCGGGGGCCGGGAGCCCTGCCAGGACCCCCAGAGCCGCTCAAAGAACATGGCCGAGAGAACCCGCCGGCCCTCCAGGTGCGCCGGCCTCGCCGAGACCGGGACGAGGCGGCGACGCCCGCTGCCCCGAGCGGGGAGCACGAAGGGCCTAACGCGCTCCCAGCCCGCTCGCCCGCCACTTCTTCCTGCAGCGCCGCACCCGCCATTGGCCGTCCAGCCACGCGCTTCAGGGCGAGGCGGGAGACTGGCGCGCTGGCCGCCGTGCACTCACCATTGTCAGCGCCGCCGCCGCCGCGTACCCGCCACTTCACTCTTCCCTCAGAAAAACTCCCGACCCGGCTCCCTCCGCCCCGGCGCCCCGTCACGTGACCTGGGGCTTGACGCACGTGACCACCCCCTTCCTCTTTCCCCTCCCCCTGCACTGTTTCCTTCTGCCGGCCTTTCCCCCCCCCCCCCCCCCCGCTACAGCCTACTGGAAGCCCGGTCCCTCCCTTTGAGGCCGTTTGGAGGCGGGGCCTTGTGCTCCTCCACTCGGCGGATGGGGCGGGGCCATCGCGAATGACGTATAGGAGGGACCTGGATGAAGGTAGTTTCCCCGGGTCCGCCCGGGTCCGCCCAGCCCCGCGTCGTGTCACGTGACCGGTAGTGTGCCAGCCGAGCCCTCAGACGCACCCAGTGCCTGTCCCGGGTAGAAGTTGGAGTGGCTGGGAAGAGCGGTAGGAGGGATTTGTGCGGAAGCGCTCTGCTCTTGATTACTGTTCCTGAGGCGAATGGGGGCCGTTAGCCGAGGCTCTGCTTCCTTGGCCTCGCAAGAGATGAGCTCTTAAGTCGGGCATCAGACGTTCTTCCACCTTTCCTGACCTCAGCCCAGCTCCCCTCTCTAAGGCTGCAGGGTTTCAAGAACTGGTTAGCTTTTCCAGCCTCTGAAGAGAAGACCAATAGGGGGTGGAAAAATTCTTAAGAGTACATCTGTTGCTTCCTAAAACCCAGGGAGAGCTACCCGAGCCGTAGCTGGAGGACTCAAATCCACTGTTCCTCCCTCCTCTTTGGGAGAGAGAATAACTTCGTAAAAAGTCCGTCGAGACAGCTGAAGTCTTCTATGACTTTAGCAATGTCCTAATAATTGTACTGTAAGCCCCTCCAGATGAAATATTGTTTAGGATCTCAAAAACTGAGTCACACAACATATTGCATTCATAACCTGAGAAGAAAGAAAAATGAACTATAATTATCCTCATCATAAGGAAACAAAATCAGTTTTGGGAAGCAAGGCTATAAAGCAACTATCAGATTTAAAAGGACTGGAATCGGTGTGGTTTCCAACCACGACTGAATTAAACTACAAGTTAACAACCAAAGAAAGTTACCCAGAAAATTCCAGAAATACTTGGAAACCAAGCAGCATAATAATAAATCTCTGGGCAAGGAAGACATCAGTGGCTTTTTAATTAGCAATAATCGCGCCTCGGATAAACCTCATTGGCTACGATACTGCCACTGCGCAAAAGCTAGTGGCTTTTTAAAAAGTAGTTTGAGGGCCAGGGATTTAGCTCAGTGGTTCCGCTGCCTGCCTCACAAGTGCAAGGTCCTGAGATTGATCCCCGCTACCAAAAAAAAAAGTCTTTTTTTAAACCCTTGCATCAAATGATTTTGACAAGGATGCCAAAACCACTCAATGAGGGAAGAACTCTCTCCCCAAAATGATGTTGGGGAAACTGGGTATCTGTGTGGAAAAGAATGAAATGGGACCCTTATTTTATTTTTTTTTCCTTATTTTAAACTATATACAAAAATTAGCTCAAAATAAAGACATAAGCATAAGACCTAAAACTATAAAATGCCTAGAAAAGGGCAGGAGATATATCCTCAACACCACAAAAAATAAAAAAAATTTTAAAATCCTTCTAGAAGAAAACAGAGGAAAAGCCTCACAATATGGAATTTACAAGATGTCTTGGACATTGCACCAAAAGTACAGGCAACAAAGGCAAATAGACAAATGTGGTTACAAAAAACCTAAATATTTTATGCATGAAAGGACACAGTCAACAGAATGAAAAGGCAACTGGTGGAAAAGAAAAGAAAAATTGTACAAAAAGGAGTCAGGAGTAGTGATGCATGCCTGTAATCCCAGCACTTGGGAGGCTGAGTCAGGAGGATCTCAGGGAGTTTGAAGCCAGTCTGGGGTACCTAGGGAGACACTGTCTCAACAAAACAAAACAAAATGTGATCCATTTCAAATTAAATGTTGAAGGGCTGGCTATGTAGCTCAGTGACACCTCATCTACCTAGCAAGCTGGAAAGTCCTGAGTTCGATTCCCGTTACTGAAAACAAATTAAATGGGGTTAGGGTTGCAGTTCAGTGTGAAGGCTCTTCCATCCCAAGTACCTCAAAAAGATCAAATAAAATGTTGAAAATAGTGTGAGGTAAGATTTGAGGGCCTGTTTGAGGACCTACGTGGTTCCAGCAACATTGGTTGAAAATGCTCTCCTTTCCCCCATGGCACCTGGCTCTGGTGTCTTTATCAAAAATCTAGTAACTAGGGGCTGGGATATAGCTCAGTGGCGCCACACCTGGCAAATTAAAGGTGGAGTTGGATCCCCAGCACTGGGGAAAAAAAGAAAAATCTGTTAACTGTAATATGATGGGCCTATGTTTAGACTTTCTATTCCATTCATCCATTTGTGTATCTTAAGGTATTACTATGTCTTGATTACTAAAACTTTATAGTAAGCCTTGTAGTAAAATAGTGTAATTAGTCCAACTTGTTCTTTTTCAAGAATATTCTAAATTCTTTATAGTTCAATATGCAGTTTTGAATTGTCAGTCCCCTTCTACCAAAAAAAACCCCCCAGAAACACAGATTTTGGTTGGAATTGAGTTTAACCTATGGTTCAGTTGGGAGAAAATTGACACCTTAACCATGTTGGGCCTTCCAATCCATAAATATTGTATACTTCTTGATTTATATCTTTGATTTTTCTCAGGGATGGTTTGTAGTTTACAGTGTCTTACACATTTTGTGTTTATTTCTAAGCATTTGTATTTTGTGTGGGGTTTTGTTGGGGGTTTTTTTTGGTACCAGGAATTGAACTTGGGGCCTCACATTTGCCAGGCAGGTGCTGTGCCACTGAACTAAATCCCCAGCCCAGCATTTGTATTTTTGACACTATTGTAAATTGAATTTTAAATTTTTATTTTCAGTCGTTCATTGCTTTTGTGCATGCATGTGTGTGAGAAAGAGATTTTTCTATATTGACTTTGGATTTTTTTTTTCTGGTACTGGGGATGGAACTCAGGACCTTGCCCTTGTGAGGCAGGCATGGCGCCACTGCAGCCTTCTGTATTGACTTCTATATTGACTTCCCCAGCCTTCTATATTGACTTCATATCTTGCAGCCTTTCTAAATTTCTTTTATAATTTCTTGCCATCTCTTCGTGGATCTTCTGTGAGACATATATTAGGCTTCCTGAATTGATTGTCATTTCCTTATCTTTTGTTTTCTATTCTCCATCCACCCATCTTTTTGTTCTCCTTTTTACATGATTTCTCACATTTCATGTTCTAACTCTTCTAATGTTTTTGTGGGGTGTTTTTGGTTTGTTTTTGGTTGTTTTGTTTTATTTGTTTGGTTTTTGAGACAGGGTCTCACCATGTAGCCCACAGTGGCCTGAGACTCAAAGCGATCCTCCTGCCTCAGCCTCCCAAGTGCCGGGATTGTAGGCATGCACTACCACGCAGCCAAGATTTTTATTACTGTACTGTGTTATGGTAGCCAGGTTCTAAAATGGTCCTCAGTGACCCTTGCCTTCCAGTTTCCATACCCCTATATAATCTCTTCTCAAATGCCCTCAAAGTTGGTCTATGTGACCAACAGAAAAGGGAGAAGTGATGATATGTGACTTACAAGGCTGCTTCTGACTTGCTTTCCATTGGGTCACTGAGTTCTGAAGAAGTCA
The DNA here is from genome assembly GCF_000247695.1 of Heterocephalus glaber. Next base: position 3,422,042 of record NW_004624754.1, on the reverse strand, counting down.
GCTGCAATGTCCTGTAACCCTATGGTGAGACCACCTTGGAACCGAAGCCTTCAATCGCAATCCTGAGCAACCAGCTGCATGAGCATGAGTCGCCATCTTAGAAATCGAGCCTCCCTCCCAGCCAGGGCCCCGCTGACACCTTGAGCTCAGTTTCAGGAGAGACCTCCTTCACAGAACCACCCAGATGACCTATGTTTCATGATCAGAAACAATGACATTTTAAAATGTTTATAATTTTTTTTTTTAATAATTGTTTTTAAGCCACTGTGTTTTGTTTGTTTTATGGTACCAGGGATCAAACTCAGGACCTAGTGCTTGTGAGACAGGTGCGGCGCCACTGAGCTAAATCTCTGGCCTCCTTAAACCACTGTGTTTTGAGGTAACTTATTACATAACAATAGATAATTAATGCATGCTATTATGTTTTTAATTTCCAGAGCTCTTTCTTGTTCTCTGAAAGTTCTATTTCATTAACATTTCCTCGAAAAAAAATTTTTGTCATTGTGAACATAAAGAAACAAAACATCTAGCAATCTATGTGCAAATATTCAAAAATGTACATTTTAGCTGGACAGTGGTAGTGAGCACTTGAAATACCAGTTACTTGGGAGGCTTAGCCAGGAAGATGGTGAGTTTGAGGCCATCCTGGGCAACTTAGCAAGACTTCTGACTCAAAAACAAGTTAATCAATTTAAATGTAGATTTGTGCATAAATCACTGATAAAATTTCCTCCAAAATAAATTACATATCAAGTAGCTGCATGATTGGGATAATTAAGTTCCTACCTCCTGTAGACTAATGATACTAATGATACATGCTTCACCATTCATAACAAGGTAGGAACGTAACTGGTAAAATTATTTCAGCCCAGAGATAATCATCAATTTGGTGCGGTGCCTCTCAAGGAGGGAAGAGCTTTCTCCCCACTGCACACTTGATTGGAAGGTACTGCTGAGCCTCTGTGGGGAGACAAGAGTGCTGTTAAATGTCTCACAATAAACAGAACAGCCCCCTACAAAAAAGAAATATCCTGCCTAAAATGTCAATAATGACGAGGCTGAGTAACCCTGGTTCAGCATTGTAAGACCAAGGGCCTTACCAAACGCTCCAAGGAGCTGACTATAGTGAAGCACACCCAGGGATCCCAGCGGTGCCTCCAGAATGTAAGACCAAGGCCTTACCAAATGCTCCAAGGAGCTGACTACAGCGAGGACCACCCGGGAAGAAACACACCGGCCATGTTGGGAAAACAGACCTTTATTAGTCTGGCCAGACGGCACTCCCGAAGCGAAATAGCTGAGAGAGGCCCCTGGCTCAGAGTCTGAGGTTGTTTTACAGGGGGTTAAGGGGGGGGTTAACATGTGGATTCACAGAAAAAAAGAACAAAGGTTAGTGGCTCACTGTCACATGCTGATGGTCAGCAGACATCCTGACTGACAGTTGCGACCACCCTGTTTACAGATTGCCCTATAGATACTGGGACCCGGGACATTTGGATTTAGGCCAAACAGATGGCTGAGTAATCTCGCCCTATTACTGATTGTCCATTGTCCCGAGGCAAACACACTCCAACCATCAAATTTACAACAGAACCTAGGGGAGTAATTAACTTTTGAATCACACAGTCCCACAGCATAAAGACAAGGAAACAGAGTTCTGAAAGATCAATTCTGTTAAAATTTTAAACAGCGACTCACATGGTAAAATAGACAACGTCCTGCAAGAATGCAGACCAAAAGCTTCTGCCCAATCAATCATCCCCTTCTCTTTGCTGCTTTAGCATTGTTACAATTTGAAAAGCATAAAATAAAATGGCATTCCTGCCTCCCAGCTGGCACGGTGATGTTTGAGGAACGCGTTTGGGCAGAGAGGTCTGCCTCAACTGCCTGCGCCTTCCCTTCCGCTCGCAGTGCAGCCAGGGCCAGCGCAGTGTGTGATCGTCCTGGAACATCCCCCCAAGAGGAATCATGACGCCCAGTGCACGGCCGCCCCAGCCGCTGTCAGGTGGAGATCCTGGAGCTGGCAGACCTGGAGTAGGAGTGCTTCCTGGTCCGCATCCTGCTCATGCTGGCCCGCCACGACCCGGCAGCGGTTACAGCTGCAGGAAGCTGGTCCGCGGAGGAGATGGTCACTCTCCAGGGCAGGCCGGCCTCTTCGACACCACCATATCACTCTGCCAGACCTTCAAGCTGCCCTTGACGGCAGTCTTTGAGGGGTTTACTTTCAAATGCATCCGGCTGCAGCGCAGGCCGAAGCCTGGGCCTGCCTCGCAGCCAACCAGCTGTCCTTTGCGGTCACCACCAAGGAGTCCAGCGCTACAGAGGAAGCGTGGCGACTGCTGTGTCCACGTACCTAAAAAGGTACAAAGTGCAGAATAACTTGTGCCACCAATGTGTAATCCACAAGGTCTTGTCACACGGCGTGCGTCTGTCTCACTGGCTCATCAACAGTTTCAATGAAGTCCACGCCGCCGAGTTGCTCCGTCTTTCCCTGAAGTGTGACCTGTTGGAAGAGGCCGTGGATCTGGTTTCCGGAAGTGGATGCTGCGCTAAGGAAAGGTCATCAGTACTTCGGAACGAGTTCTCCCTGTCCGACGCCCGGAAGGTGTGGCTCACACACTCCTCCACAGCTGCTCCAGGCCCTGGGGAAGAACAGCGCCAACAGCCACAACCTCGCGCTGCCTCAGAAAATCCTTGACAAACTGGAGGATTACCAGCAAAAGCTGTTAAGGCAACGCGGCTGGCGCGGGGGCTCTGGGTTGGGGAGGGAGCCGGGCTTTCTGCAAGCGCTAAAGCCCTCGGTCTCAGCCTTGGTCTCAGACAGCTGCTTTTGTACTGTATATGAGTCACAAGCTTTTTTAGAGTTTATATTTCTTTAAACTACCGAAGACATTGTTTATCTGCAAATTCAAACCCTCCCTCACTTGCCAAGCAGCCAGTGGTGTTGGTTTGTTATCGATGACCTTGCACTGAAGGCTGTCCCTGCAGACCTCCAACCCTTCCCTATGTTTTCTAAGCCGACGGGATTATTTTGGTACAGAACCAGCGTGTATTTTCTGTATAGCAAAGGGAGGCTAGTGATTTTGTGTACTCTTTTCCTTATTTATTGTAAAGTTTTTATAAGATCTTCAATAAAGTACTAATTTGGCTAGAGTAAATAATGATGGTCTATTTAAAGGAGAATCATATTTTGAATCTGGTTCTGAGGCAAAAGTTAAGTAAACTTTTAGTTGGAGAAAAATTGGAAACCCATTTACAGAAGCAACAGACTTTCAAAGTAAATTCTGTTAACTTCTAAGATTTATAATAATCAAGCTGGACTTGATAAGACTGTTAGTCTAATAATGTTGAATACCGAACCAAAATATAAACTTTACTGGATAGATTCAGTAAACAAATTTGGGCGAAAGTAAAAAAAAATAAAATCTTGGATTTTATTCTGTATATTAAAATCTTTCAAAAAAACTTTTTAATGCATTACAGTTGTTTTTGTTCCTCCTCTAACTTGTGAGTAGTCTTAACTGACTTAGCTTTTGTTGATTATATGTCAGATAAGAAAAGTGACTAAGAACTAGAATTCCTCAAAAGTACAAATTAGAAGAAGCCCCCAACCCTCTACCTCCCCAAAAGAACCCTTATAATTATAGTTTTAAGGTAAATAGTTGATTGATAAACAGAACCCAAAAGGTAAAAGAGCAAGGATTAGGAAGAACCCTATGGTATTTATTTCCTCAATGTGCCCAAGAATATTTATTTCCATCACTCTTCTTTGTGCCAGGCAAGACTGACATATTATTGAAAGGTATGATCACAAAATACACCCAGGCGTGGTGGCACATGCCTATAGGCCCAGCACTTGGGAGGCTGAGGGAGGAGGATTGCCACCCTGGGCTACATAGTGAGTTCAAGGCCAGCCTGAACTGCGTGGCTAGACCCTGTCTCAAAAAAAAAAAAAAAAATACAGTGAAGTTTTAAATTGTAAAACTTTATTACAATGAAAGACATATTTTCATTAATCCTATCAAAATACTCCTCCCACTTTGAACATACTTATCCCATCATTCTTACCACTTTCAGAAGCAGCTCTTCAAGGGCTGGGGATTTAGCTCAGTGGTTTCACTGTCTGCCTCATAAGCTCAAAGTCCCGAGTTTGATCCCCAGTACTAAAGAAAAAAAACAAACAGAAGCAGCGCTCTCACAGATGTCCTTAGTTGCATTATCACAGCTGCTTTGATGTCCTGAATCAATTCAAAACATTTACCTTCCAGGGTCATTTTGACTTTGGGGAAAGAGCCAGAAGTCACATGCTGGATCCGGTGAATAAGGTGGATGAAGACTCACTGTAATGGCTTTATGAGCTGCCTTTCCACTGCATGACAAGTAGGTGAAGCAGCATTCACTATATTTTTTTAATCACACCTCATAAAGACATTCAAGAAAGGACTTCCAGAACTGCTTTGGAAAATGGCAAGAAAGACAGGGTATGTTCAAAGTGAAGGGGAGTGTTTTGAGAGGGATTAAAGGCAACATGTCTTTAACTGTAATAATTTCTTTAAATTTAGACACACTTTTTTTTTTTGGTACCGGGGATCAAACTTGGATCCTCGCGCTTGTGAGACAGGCGACAGAACTACTGAGCTAAATCCCCAGCCCTAGACACACATTTTTTGATTGGCCCATTCAATTCTGTTAGACAAAGGATGAAGACTCTGACCTATAAGCTTGAGCACAGAGGCCTGTTGACAAGTCTGTTTCCCTCTGTACCACCAGCACCTAACACATAGATAGAACCTTGAAATGGTTTTATGGAGTAGCTATAACACACGTCTTCATGATTATAATTTTTTAGGGTCTTGCTGTGTGCCAGACACTCAGCTAACCATAGCACATACATTGCCCCATTTAATTTTCCCCACAACCCTGAGGGCAAGCATCAATAACCTGTAGTACAGGAGACTGATAGTAACTCCTGTTTTTTGCCCACTCACCCAATGGCATTGCCCCAGCACTTTATATATATTAATTTATTTAATCATCTCAACAAAACTACAAGGTAGGATGATCATTGTTCTCCTTTTAATAAGGAGGAAACAGACAGAGAAGGTAAATAACTTATCTGAGTTTCTCTACTTAGTAAATCACCAAGGTTTACACCCAGATCAACTCCATCACCACACTGTTGTCCCTTGACAAGCTTAGCTAAATTAGCTCACCTGTCTAAAATTACGATCCTACACAGAGCGAAACTTGCACTTAAGCCAGAACTTTACAATTCTAAAGCTTATTCTCTTTCTTTTTTTTCTTTGGTACTGGGGATCGAACTCAGGTCCTTGTGCTTGCGCAGCAGGCAGGGAGACCACTGAGCTAAATCCCCGGCCCAATTTATTCTCTTTCTACCAGGCTAATCACCTCTCCAAAGATAGTGATGCTTGGTAGATGCACACCCATACTCTCCCTGTCTTCACCATGGGCCCCCTGCCCTGCCTTGGGACTGTTGGCAAGAAGTTCATAATTAGAGGCAGCCCCTCAATCTTGGACCAGAACCATGACCCAAAATAAATATTTAAATGCATTTAAGTTAGAAACAATAACCACAAGAAAATAAAAGTACTTTGCATTTCTTAAGCTCTTTCTTAAGAAAAATGTCATTTTTATATCTTCAATTTAGATCACCTGCCTCCCCTTTTAAGTGTGTAAAACCTAGCACTTAACTAGAGAATAAAAGTAACGTGTATTTTCTAAAACATGCCTTATTTTTGCTGCTATATTATAATAATTACAGGAGTCAAAATTAGATCTCGGGACAATAATAATTTATTGGGCATAAAAGCTGACTAAGTTCCTGTTGAATAATAACAGATTTTTTTTTTTTTTTTTTTTTTGCTACCAGGGATCGAACTCCGGTCCTTGCACTTGCAAGGCAGGCGGCAGAACCACTGAGCTAAATCCCCGGCCCTATAACAGATTTATTAATGGAAAGACCAGGGTATGTTTTAACAGTTGGCACTAAGAATAAAATGTAAGTTGGGTTCTGTGAGAAGCAGGATCTGAGATGAAGAATGAAATGGGGAACGTTTATTAAGGAGTGACTTGGGGCTCAACACCTGTACAGGACTAGAAGGAAGCCAAATTGCCCAGAAATAAATTGAGCTGTGGTGTAATGAAGGCTTCAGCTGGCCCCATTGAGCATTCAGAAACTGAGGTCTTCATTCAGCATTGTTGAAAGTGGAGCCTGTGATGTGAGCCTTCATCCCCATAGAGAGAAGGCGTTGTTTGTGAGCTCTCCAGAGAAGGGAACAGGACCTTGGCTGAGGTGGCTCTCTTCATCTAAGGGCCCACAAATGTCAGCCAGCCTTCCCAGAGCTGTGGGGAAAAAGTCCTCCAGTCCTGAAGGAGGGGCTGTCTGAGAACAATCACAGTGCCCATACCAGCTCCGCCTTGCTCCAGTCAGATCCAGTTGCTTCATGTGACTTCAGTTCCTTCAGGAACTGGAGGGCTCTTTCTCAGGGAAACTGATGAGCGGAAGGCCAGCAGAATGAAGTATAAGCTACTGCCACTGCAGCTCCTACCATGACTACAGTTGGTACTTGTCAAACTCCTCCTCCACTGGTACTTCCTGTTTGTTTCTCACACTTGCTATCATGATGGCTTAGTTGGAGGGCTGACTCTGACCTTCCAACACAAGGATCTGAGCCCATGGTGAATGTGTACACTTACAATCTAAACTAATTACTAAGAGAAGCCTAAGCTGTCCACTGTATAGCAGCAGCCCTGCTTCCCCTTGATGGTCAAGTCAGTCACCCACACACACACCAACATGGCCCCTTCCTCTTCTTGACTGTCAACCCTTGGCACAAAGAACTTAAGGTGCCATTCTTGATATTCAGTAGGACTTGTATGGAAACATTCCCCCAGTGGAACCATAACATCTACAGTATCTAAATCTATAAAACAGTGTTGCAGTGATGGGAAGCACAAATTCTCAAATAGGTTTTGATGCAAGCTGAGTCCTCTCCTACATTTCCCCTGTGGTCCCTCGATCCAAGTATTCTACCTATTAAGGACATAGCACCACACAAAAGTTATTCGTCCTGGAGATTGGTGTCTCAAACTCAGTGTATCATATTCAAGCTTGTGTCTCAGCCATGCCTTCCACCACTCTGTCAAGTAAATGGCACATAGGTGTATGACAGAACTGGTGGGTCCCATGGTGGTGTGCCCACTGCTGCATATCCTTGCTGTAATGGCAGGAGGCAAATCCTGTTGATGAATCAGACACTGTACACCTTAGATATTAATGCTTACAGAGACCTCGTGGGCAGGAATGGCAAACCTACACCTGGAATACATGCCTTTTAGAATAAATCCCTTGTATTTCCAGGATAGAAGGGACTTATTATGATCAACTTGCCACCAAGGTCTCTGTTATAGTTTAGGTCTAAAATGTCCCCCAAATGTCTCATGTGTTCAGAGGCAGGGGTTCTAGAAGGTTCTTGGATCATAGGGACACTGGTGAGTTCACAGCTGAATGTCCTGGTCGAGGAGGTGGGGCCTGGTTAGAGGAGTCCAGTCACCGGGGCATGCCTTTGGAGGGTATATCTCTCACTCTGGCTCTTTCTCTAGCTCTCTGCTTCCTGGAGCAGCTTTCTTCTGCCAGGCGTTATACCATTTCTGCCTTGGAGCCAGCCAACTGTGCATGGACTGAACCTTCTGAAACCAAGATAGTCAAATATAGTCAATATTCCTTAAGTTGTAGATGTCAATTGTATTTTGTCCCAGTGACAGGAAAGTGACTAATACAGTCAGTCTCCTTAAAAGATGATGCCCTATCAGTGGCTCAGCAATGAAATCTGTTGCTGGCATATTGAACAATTGGCAATGTCAATAACTATATGGAGAGTGAGAGTCCATGCACAGCCTCCACCTCTGCCACATCATGAGCTCAGTGCTCACTAGCATAGCATGGGCTGGCATCTGCCCAAGTCATTTTGCCTATGTGGTTATTTACTGCTCTTCTGTGATTAGATGGATGCTTTCTAATAGGCATAAACATTTGGTACAAAGACTGTCCCACTTTATGACTTCTCTCACTGGTCCAGACCCATGTCTTTACTCCAGACTTTTTAGCCACTGATCTTCTCATTTGTTTTAGGCTCCTGATCTCAACAATACATTGGCACTGTCCATAAAATTGTATATATCCTGGCCTCAGGCTGCTCTTCTTCCCACACTAGAGGTGACCAGGAATATCACCTGAAGCCTGCCTGTTGGGAGGATTCCCTCTCTCGGCTGTTTTTCAAGGCCACTCCTGATGAGCACTGTAGCAGCTGTCATCCATTTTCGGCTCGCTCCTACTATGTACCAGAATGATCTATGTGTGCAGCATGCTGGAATTTATTCCTACTCTGTCAGCTGGTCATAAGGAGCCTTCCATGTGGCCACAGATGTGGGCTAAGGGAGAGACAACGCATCAGGGGTGAGAACATGGGAGTCTGGATAGAGGCTCATGATCTATCGATACAGTGGACCACTGTGACATTTTAGTGAGCTGTCCAGGTAGTCTAGCTCTGGGGAGAGACTATAAATGTATACTCTTTGTTCCAAGACAGTGGAAACTGTTTATGGTCCTTGTGATGGTTTATAGCTAGATGATCCCCCAAAGACTCATACACTCATAGGAGGGGCTTTAGGGAGGTGACTGGATCACAGGTGTGATACTCATCAGTGGTTCAGTCCACTGATGAGTTTATAGCTAAATGTGATGTTGAGAGGTGGAGCCTGGTTGGAGGAGGTGGGTCACTGGGGGCGTTGCCTAGAAGGGTCTATCTCTCTCCCTCTTCCCTTGATGTCTCTCCGTTTCCTAATGCCACACCATGAGCTGTTTCTCCTGTGCCATGCCACCCTGCCTCAGAGCCAGCCAACTATAAACTGAAACCTCTACAAACTGTGAGTCAAAATAAACCTATCTTCCTTAGAGTTGTGGGTGTCAGGTATTATGTCTCTGCAATGAGGAAAGTCATGAAGGCAATCGTCTCTTTTTGCAAGGCGGGATAAGTATAGAAAAGAAAGCATTTGCCAGATCAGTGACTGCCTGCAATCTACCGGAGGCTGCATAACTCTACTCTAGCAAAAAGGTGCAGCTGGTGTGGATAGAACCACAACCCAGCTGAACTTGTGATCATCCAGTGTCACCCTCTAGGATCCATCTGGTGTTTTTAAGGCCCAGACTGGTAAATGAAATAGAGACACACTGGGCACCAGCATCATTGTATTCTTTAGGTTTTTAAAGGTGCTACTAACCTTTAAAATTCTCCTAGGATGAAATATTGTTTTGTATTTACTGGTACATAGGGAGGGGGACAGAAGTTTCCAGCTGTTCTTCTCCATCGCAATAGCTTCTATTACACAGGTCCAGAAATCGGTGTGGGTGTTGTGTTAATCACCAAGCCTGCCCATTTAATTTTATGTTTAGGGACTGGAAAAATGACCACTGTGAGCCAGACCTAGGTCAAGACTCCAGCTGAGTACCTAACCACCATCTGCTCCCACTATGAAGGAAGCCACAATTTCAAGATGATTTGTTTGGGTTGGTGATGTAGCTCGGCAGCACCATGTCTGCCTGGCAAGTGCAAGGTCCTGAGTTCGATCCCCAGTAATGGAAAAAATAAAAAATAAACAAATAAATATGTTTTGTTAAGACTTCTAGGGCCAGGGATTTAGCTCAGTGGTTTCGCTGCCTGCTGCACAAGCACAAGGACCCGAGTTCCATCCCTGGTACCAAAAAAAAAAAAAAAAAGACTTCTAGAGAAACATCTGATGAGAAATAATTATTTCTTAAGTTTAGAACAAGAATTCCCAGACAGGTTAATATTTCTTTGATTATACTTCTGCTTTAATAGAGCAACATTTGAAAATAGATATTCAAGAAAGCAGGGTAAAGCAGTAAAGTATGAGGTATTGAGACCACAACTATCCTTTAATTAGGGTCTTAAGTTTCTAATTCTAATAGCAATCATGCTTCTTGTTAAAAATGTCAACTAGCTCTCAACAAATCCAATGGTAATAGTATAGTAAGACCCCTTCACACTGTAAACCATGTCAAATACCCAATCTGTAAATTCACTATATTTGATCTCTTTATCATAAATAAAAGGGTATTACTGTAATTCACAATCAGAGTCAGGTTGCTAAAGACATAGGTATGAAATACTGCCAATCAGCTTGCTCCTCAAAATGAATTTTTTTTAAAAAGTATGATTTTCTTCTTTAAAGCAGTTTTATAGACATGGAAGTCTAGTTAATTTCCCAGTGATGTTGGTCAAATATGATACCAAAATATGCAGGTATTTTCCAGAACAATAGAATAGATAATAGCATTAAAATACAATCCTTTAGGAATACATGAAGAAAAAAAGAGGTGATAAAAATTAAAGTTCTTTTTCAGGTGTTTTAAATTTTCTATAAAACTCTTTTTCCCAAGACTAATCATTTAACCATGGTGCACAAAATATACTGAATACATTGCCTGGTGTCAAGATGGGGAAACCATAACTTTTATATAATAAAATTCTCTTCTGTGCCATCTTGTCCCAAGGCCTGGTTGTCTGAGGGCAGATTCTTCTTGAGAGACCTAAAGTTGTAATAGAAAACATCATTTTCATCTATTGGTTGATAGTCCCGTTCCATTTCAGTGGAGTATTCCTTTCCAGAGCCACTCCCAGATCCTGATCCTGATCCTGATCCTGATCCAGAGCCAGATCCAGAATAGTCCTCGGAAAGAGGGAAGACATCATTCAAGTTTGGGAATTTTGGCATCCTGAAGTAGGAAAACAAAGTATAAAGTTTGATTCATAAGGAATTTAATGATGATATGTTTAGAATAAGGAAATAAATGCAGCCACCCCGTTGCTCAAATTGAAAGAGCTAAAGGCTTCCAAATTATTCAATGCTTTAAACCAAAAAACAAATTCAAACCCAAGTGTCCACATATACTTCTTACACCAAACTCACTGCCCTTTCCGAGTGCACGTTACCTAGTGCAGATTCAGATGAATAGTGCTAGTTTTACTTTTTTTAAAAAAAGATCCTTTTTTTTCATTTTCTTCCTAAAGGACAAACAACTAAGCCAGCCTAGACAGATGACATTTTTTCATAACTAGAAATTTCCATAAAACTTCTAATAATTTGCAATGCTTCAACAAAGCTCACTCCTGAGATATTCTTTGTGCCAAGTGAAGCATTAGTTTTACCAGTACATTACCATTCTTTTTTTTTTTTTTGTACCTGAAATCAAACTCAGGGCCTCACAATTGTCAGGCAGGTGCTCTACCACTGAGCTACATCCTCGGCCCACCATTCAGTTTTTTTAAAAAACAAACATATTAATACCCCACACACACACATACACATCTGCACTGAGGAGCTGAAGGTGCTGAAGGATGAGGCTACTGCATTCAACTTGAATGTGCTGGTTAGAGTTCAGGGGACACCAAAGACCAGAGCGATGATGCCACCTCCCCTCGACAGATGAGGGCACAAAATGTCAAGAGACAAAGGGTCAGTGTCACAGCCTGTGGGTCATTTTCTCCATAAAAACAAGCCATAAACCATTAGAGTTTTCAGCAATCCATGCATTCTCTGTGTGATTTTGAATCACCACTATCTAATTTCAGAACACTTGACCAACCACACCTCCAAAAAGAGCTGGAGCAGTCACTCATTCCTCCCTCTTCCCAGCCCCATGCAACCACTAATCTACTTTCTGCCTCTAGGGATTTGCCTATTCTGGGCCTTTCATCTAAATGGAATTAAATAATATGTGGCTTTTTGTACCCGCCTTCTTTCCCTCTGCTTAATGTTTTCAAGGTTCATCTACACTGTAGCATGTATCGGTATTTCATTCTTTCTACGGTCAAATACTCCATTGTGTTGATATGCCACACCTATTTATTCACTCGCTTGATAGACTCTTACTGGATTTTAATACGTAATATACTGTTTATGCAATAAAATGAATTTTGATATATAATACACTTTTTATAAATAAAACAATCTTTAATCTTTTTCAATACCTGTTAGTGAAAAGTACTTAATGCTCATCTTTGCCACCCACAATAAAAACTTGCAAAACCAGAGACAAATCATGTATATTTTCACACCTTATCTGCCAGCAGACATGGTACAGTTTTACCCAAACTACCAAAGCAGAAGCATGAAGAAAAGCACTCTGGATGGTCCTCCCATCTCTATACCAAGATTTGAACAGAGGCTGTGAAGTTACAGACATTGCCAGGCATGGTGGCACACGGCTGTAATCTCAGTGCTCGGGAGGCTGAGGCAGGAGGATTGCTGTGAGTTCGAGGTCAGCCTGGACTACATAGTGAGTTCATGGCCAGCCTGAACTACACAATGAGACCCTTTCTAAAAAAAAAGAAAAAGAGGCCAGGGATTTAGCTCAGTGGTTCCGCCGCCTGCCTCGCAGGTGCAAGGTCCCAAGTTTGATCCCCAGTACCAAAAAACAAAAAAAGAAAAAGAAAAAAATTACAGTCACTGAAATCAGAGAAAAGTCCACTTACAAATAAGGGTCAGCTTTTGGAGGGAGGATCCTGTTGGATTCATCTGTAGGCAGGTCGAAAAGTGGTCCCTTTTCTTCAATGCAGTTTGCAGAATTACTGTGGGGATTGCAGCGAACCCACTGATACCTGGCTTTCCGCATAGGATAACCTGTGCAAACAAGAAACCCACATGGGCAGTGAGTATCACTTACCAGGTTTCTAATCATCTCCCCTTAGGAGTTCTTATAGATAATAGATAGACCCTAAATTTGCTAGCAGGTAAAACATGGACAGGTCTTATGACCATTAATATAACAGCTGCACTTGCTGCCCCACCCTTTTTTTACTACATTGCTTGTTCTTCTCATTACACTCCAATGAAGTAACAGAAAGTTCAAGGGGTTGGAATAGGCTTTGAGTCAGCTGCCTGCAGTGAAGTCCAGGTTGGTTCTTCTACTGGCCAGTTAAGAAACCTTTACATTCCTGAATCCCTGCTGTAAAATGAAGGTCCAATAGTATCTGAAGTTTATCATAAGAATTAAATGAGAAAATGCAGGTAAAGCATGCCTGACACTGCACTTAGTGCCCAAGAGTATAGTAAACGATGATATTAACTATCATTCTTATTATGCTATTAGCTCCACTTTACACAAAGAAAATTGAGGTCACAAAGGTGCTAAGTGGAGGACCCAGGACCCCAAAGTCTGCCTCTTTTTGCAGAGATGAGCAGGGCATGGTGGCACACACCTGTAATCCCAGCATTTGGGAGCCTGAGGCAGGAGAATCACTGCAAGTTCAAGGCCAGCCTGGGCTACATAGTGAGACCTTGTCTCAAAAAAAAAGGAAAGAGAACCACCCAAAGCATTGCAGAGGCCCCAGTCTTGTTTGGAGCTGTATGGTGTTCTTAGGGAAGAAAAGTACATCAACAATCATTCTCTTTCTCTGTATCTAGATTTCAGAAGAACAAGATTCCTCTGCTCACAGACGGACAGCAAGATTGGAATGGTCAAGTTTCTTGCCAATTCTTTTAATATCTACAGAAAAGTCTCCAAATCTAGTATTCTGTGATTACACAGGAAAGCCTTAATTATTTCATGAAATACATTCTCCATGACTCAGTTTACCAAGGACCGGAGGCTGGTGGTAAGAAACACTGTACCACCCTTCAGGCAGTTCCCCAAGGTGATTCTAAAGCCCAGCACAAAACAACAGGAATCACTCAGATAAATCACAAGGCACTCACTTATGACAGGATATTAACTAAATGATTTTAAAAATTAGTTGCTATAGGGCTGGGGATTTAGCTCAGTGGTTCCAGTGCCTGCCTCGCAAGCACAAGGTCCCAAGTTCGATCCCCGGTATCAAAAAAAAAAAAAATTAGTTGCTATAAATGGAAGAGGCTATGTAGCAGCACAAGAAAACTTGTATTTACAAATGGGTTAGCTGGGGTGTAGCTCAGTGGGACTGCATATACTTAGCGTGTACAAGGCCTTAGGTTTCATCCCCAGCAGCCCCAAATTTTTTTAAATAAAAATGACTGAAAAGAAAAAAAAATCAGAATACCACTTTGTCTACATATTAGTTTCAACAACATAAATAAGATTTTGGGGAAAATGGGACAAAATACACAAAAATGACTGGTGGTATAATCTTTGGTGATTTTTTTTCTTTTTCTACATCACTGGAATATACAAGATTCCTCTGAAATATAAACATTTAAAAGACTCTAATGAGGAAAGAAAGCAAATATTCTACTTTTAGCTGTCTGCCTTCTCTTCCTTCCCTCTCTTTGGGATGACTCCTCTATCACAGTCTTCCCGGTGGTTCCTGAGTGTAGGTTATAAGGTTTGGTCTAGGAACCAAGTGCCCAAAATGGGTTGGCTCTGGGGACAAAGCTGCCAAGATGGCCTCCCAGGGTCTGCCCCTTACTGACTGTGTGACCTCGGTCAACCGTAATAGATGTGATGAGATGTAGACGTTAGGCTCTGGGAATGGCAGAAAGCAGCATGGTCAGAGCTCTTCAAATGCTAGTATCTCTGATGATGAGGAGAAAGAGGAGGAGGAGAAGGAAGGAAAACGGCATCTTAATGATAGACAGTTTGTAGAGAGACCAGAATTTAAATTTAAATAATTTAAATTCACATTCTACCACTTAGTACCTCTCTCATTCTTAATTTATCGTCTTTCAAATGTAGATAGGACTCTAGCAAAGACTTCTGGTTTAAATGAGATAAATGTGTGTGAAGCGTCCAGCAGGAGCTTTTGCACATGAGAGGTATTTAATACATTTAAAGTCTTTCTTTTTGATTTTTTCCTGAGGCAGGAGTTTGGCATTAATTACTGCTTAAGAGGCTCTAGAAAGTGGAATTAAAAACCTAACATCTTCTCCAGCAGAGGGCGATGACTTCACACCCATGCTGTCCACACCAGTTCTGGCCAACAGAACAAAGCCAACTAACTACAAAGTTTGAAATGTTTCAGCAGCCGCATATTAAAAAGTAAAAATAAAGCCCTCCATGGTGGTGCACACCTGTAATTCCAGCACTCGGGAGGCTGAGACAGGAAGATCACTCAGAGTTTGAGGCCAGCCTGGGCTACATAGTGAATTCAAGGCCAGCATGAACTACAGAGCAAGATCTTGTCTCAAAAAAAAAAAACCCAAAAACAAAATAACCAATAAAGTGAAAGTAACAAAAAAAGTAAAATTAAACAGGTAAAATTAATTTTACTTTTTTTTTTTTTTTTGGTACCGGGGATTGAACTTGGGTCCTTGCGCTTGTGCAGCAGGCGGCGAAACCACTGAGCTAAATCCCCGGCCCAATTTTGATACATTTCATTTAACTCAATCTACTGAAAATATTGTCATTTCACATATATTCAACATACAAGTTTTCTTTTCCTTTTTTTTTTTCTTTTCAGTGCTAGGAATTGAACCCAGGGCCTTGCATGTGCTGGACAAGTGCTCTACCCCCGAGCTATACCCCCAGCCCAAGTAGTGGAAAATTTTATGGTTTTTTTTTCCAAGCTAAATCTCTCAAATCATATATATTTTACGTGTGTCACTTTGGACTCGCCATAATTCAAGGGCTCTGCTACACTATGGGACATAGTGGGCCTAGGGAGAGCAGAGCCTCTACAGGTGGCTGATATACCAGGCTGAGAAAATGCTGGCTTGGATAGGAAGTTAACACTAAACTAATGCTTGCTTGTTCGCTTTTTCACAACAGAACCCAGGGCTTTGCCTAAGCTAGGCAAGCATTCTACTATCAAGCTACCTCCCCAGAGTAATGAGTTAATGCTTTATAAGGCAGCATCCCAATGAAAGACACATCTTTCTACGTGTATAACAACCACAACTTTGGCAGATTAGTTAAAAAAAAAAGTCTGAAATTCAAAATAACCTCCAGGGTTCAAAATCTCAGCTTTAAAAGTTTACAAAGAGGTGTTTCTTTTTGAGGGATGATGAAAATGTTCTAAGAGCAACTATGGCGATAGTCACACAGTTCTGTGAATATACTAAAAACCATTTCATTGTTTACTTTAAAGGGTTAATGCTATGTGAACTCTATCTTAATTGAGGTGTTTTAAAAATTTATACAGAAGTAAAAGGTAGAAGTCCTTCCACTCCAAAAGCCCACTGGATTTGAGGCCAGCGATGTTAAAGGTACTGAAAAATAAACAACATAGTTACAAAAACAAAATTCCAGGCATAGTTATTCATGGTGTTGGCAGGATGTGAAAATTCAAGGTTCTGTTCCCTGAAGTTATGAGAGCTCTTGACTTTATCTTGCTTGAGATAAATGTCTTACGATTATCATAGTTTTAAAAATGAAAGAGAGTATGCTCACAGACAGAACCGTCATCTTCCTAAAAGGCCCCCTTACCGCCCCACTCCCCCCCCCCTTGCTGCCTCTGCCTTCACAATAGCCCTTCTATGAAAATCTCTTACTGCGCAAATGACTTTCTCCAATAGTCCCTCTCTATCTTTTCATATTTCCCCTAACTAAGCTGCCATTTTCCTCCTAACATAATCACAATTTACCAATTTCCTATTCTTAATGGAAATTTACAGATGTGTTAGAGAAACTTAAGCAGAAACTGCCATAAGGGAGAAAAAAACCCATTTTGATTCATTCAAAATGGTAGAATTTAAGCAATTGTCATTATCCAAATTGGAATTACTTCCTACTGGCCTATCTAGTCCACAAAATGGATAAGCTTCCCCCACTCTTGTGTGGTTTGACAAGCTATAAAAAGCTCCAAGTTTACTTTCAATTTTTTCCTTAACTCAGTACTGAGTAGTAAACATAATAGCAAGGGTTGTAGTCAAAAGAAGGTTTTTTTGTTTTAGTTAAAAAAAAAACCAGGGCCGGGGATTTAGCTCAGTGGTTTCGCCACCTGTTGCACAAGTTCAAGGACCCAAGTTCAATCCCCGGTACCAAAAAACCCAAAAAAACAAATGGGGCTGGGGATTTAGCTCAGTGGTTCCACCACCTGCCTCACAAGCACAAGGACCCAAGTTCAATCCCCGGTACCAAAAAACAAACAAAGAATGTAAAATAGTATCTCTGTTGTAGAAAACAGTTTGGCATTTCTTATTAAACAAAACAAAACAAAACAAAAACAAATGGGCCAGGGATTTAGCTCAGTGGTTTCGGTACCTGCTGAACAAGCGCAAGGACCCAAGTTCGATCCCAGGTACCAAAAAACGAAACAAAAAAACCACTAATCTAGAAATTGCAGTAGAAATTTAATTTTGACCTTGAAATTGGATAACTAGTTCTTCTGCTGTTTGTTAGTTATAATGGGCCTTGGACAAAACACATTTTTGCAAGACACTGACGTAAAGAACAAATGAGATAGCCAGTGTAGTGGCACAAGCCTATCTTCCCAGCACTGGAGAGGGTGAGGCAGAAAGATCACTCAGCGAATTCAAGGCCAGCCTGGGCTACATAGTGAGTTCAAGGCCAGCCTGAACTACATCATGTCTCAAAAAACAAAAACAGGGGCCGGGGATTTAGCTCAGTGGTTATGCCGCCTGGCTTGCAAGTGCAAGGACCCGAGTTCAATCCCTGCTACCAAAAAAAAAAAAAGCAAAAAACCCCCAAAAAACAAAGCAAAACAAAAAAGAACAAACTGAGATGATCTAGTTCTTTTCTCTATCAGCTGGCACTAATTCCTCCTCATAGGAAATGGGACAATCGTGACCACAGAGAATGGATGTGAAGCACTTTACAAACGCCCACACATATGAGTGGAATCAATTCCATTACTGTGATCTAGGAGACAGTGTGGCATGAACACACCAGCTAGCCCAGGCCCCTGGGCCACACCTGCTCATGGAATTTCCACTTTATCTCTTTCTGGGCATCTTTGAGAAAGAGAGGCAATATGGTGTAGGATTCACAGGCCACATGGGTAATCTCCTGAAGCCCACATTAAGTTGATTAGCCAACTGTGTCCTCCACCACCTGCCAGCCATCGCCAAACTCCCATTTCTTGGCTCTCTGTAGACACAGCTGTACATCGTGTCTTTACTTGGGTTTGTAAAAACAAGTATGTTAAAGGCTGAATTATGTCCACTGCAAAATTTGAACACTTAAGTCCTAACCTACAGGACCTCATCATGTGATGTTATTTGCAGAGAGCTGTTGAAGGCATAGACAAAGGAAGAAAGCATCACCTATAAGCTAAGGAGAAAGGCCTCAGATGAAACCAACCTTCCAGGCCTGGGTCTTTGATCTGGTCTCCAGAGGAAAGGGCTGTTTAAGCCACCCAGTGGGAAGTACTTTGTTTTGGTTGCCCAAGGAAACTAGTGCCGTAACCTAAGAAGGCTTGAGTATGCTCAGTAAAAGCAAGCCCAGCTAACATGATCAGTCAAATCAGTGAGATAAGCAGACATTTTCTCTCTTTAAAAATATTTTTTAAAAGGTAGTGGGAGAATACTACGGGGTATGAAGGAATGGTATCATGACACTTCATATCACTGCCTTTTGCTGCTGTCACTAACATTTATTTCCCTTCACCTTCAAAAGTGAGCACAGGGCCTTGAGCCCAGTGCCAAGTGCCTTTGGGGATTCCCTCATTTTCAGATTACTTGCTGTCTACTTTCTGGTTCCCTTTTCCAACAAAGAGCTCAATTTACCAGGTGATGACATAAATTCTAGGATTTTCTACAGTTTCATGATTGTTTCTCTCTTCCTCTCTTTCTAATGAGTGTATGCACAAGGAAAGGTTTTGTTTTCATTCTAGTCTTAACCTATTAAGTCAATGCAGAACGAAACATTTTGGGGAAATTTTGAAACCCTAAAGACTTTCTTAGCTCAGGTTGGGAGCACCAACTGGTCACGAACATGGGCCTCACTGCTCTCAACCATGTCACAGCACACAATTATTAGGAAATCCTTGCAGCAAGCTGGAGATTTTCCCCTAATGGTCCCAGTAAAGCTTGTTCTCTATGTTCTCTCTAAGTAGGTGAATGGAAATGTTTCAGCAACCTGCTGTTTTTTCTCCAATGTTAGCATAACTAGAATAAAATGATATTTTTTCAATTTTCAATATAGAAGGAATTTTTCTGAGCTCATCTGTGAGATTTCATTGCCGCCGGAAGTAAGAATGTGACAGCTAGAAGTCACTTCGAAGAAACAAATCCAGGACACATATGTCACTGTGACTCAACATTTCCTTTACCATTTGTGGACCTTAACATTTTTTCTTCTGTAAATTCTACCATCTATCAGGCCATGACCTTCTGTCTTATTAAGACAGGGTTCTTTATTTACCAAAAGAGAAAATATTATATTTTTCTTACAAAGTGATGTTTTATTTTGTTAGTGAATAAAGGTCTTTTAAGTTGTTTCAGCCTGACTAAAGAGCCCTGAATGATAGAGAAACTTAAAAAGACATTTTGCAAATGTGATGTTTCTCTGGGTAATAGCACAAATACTAACATTCTTTGGGCTTTCTTTAAAATCTGAAAAGGCTGTATTAACTATGTCTAACCACAATTGAATCTTCAGTAAGATCCAACTTTAAAAAAAAAATAGGGCCGGGATTTAGCTCAGTGGTTCCACCGCCTGCCTCGCAAGTGCAAGGTCCCAAGTTCAATCCCCAGTACCAAAAAAAAAAGTAAAAAAGAAAAAATACACCCAATCAAATTTATTCCAATTAAAAAATAACATCTTCTAGTGTTGCAGTAAGGGCACTACCACAGTGCACTCAAACTTGGGATTGATAAATGAAGATGTGTTATGTACAGGTACCAACTCCCCATGAGGAATGTAGTGATTATGTACTGCAAATGTGTACTAGTAAAAAATTGAAAAAATATAGTTTTAAAAACTGGAATTGATGTAGACTTTCAGATGTAAGAAGATACCCCAAGTACTCTAAGGTGCCATCCATCTTCATGCAGCAACACATGAATGATTTTCATTACTCTCTTCTTGAGACTTTAAAATTTATAAAACACACATTTTCATCCAAAAATAAAGCAGCACTTTTCAATCACTGTAAAAGTCTGCAAGGTTGCCAGGGATTTAGCTCAGTGGTTTCGCCACCTGCTGCACAAGCACAAGGACCCGAGTTCGATCCCCGGTACCAAAAAAATTTTTTTAATTAAAAAAAAAAAAACTCTGCAAGGTGACACCTGCTTAGTTGAATTCACGCTAGGGGTTCCAACCACCCTAAAGCCTTCTTCTTTGCCTCCTTTTCAATAAGAGGGTACGTTCTGGGCTTTAAAATGAAAACAATCACTTGCGTGGACTCTGGGCTTACAGCAAAGATGACAGGGAACACAATTCCTGGGTCTTACCTTCCACTGCAGATCCCAAAACCAGGATGAGGGTGAGGGCCAGGACCAGCCTACCGCATGTGAGCACAGCCTGCATGACGACCCACTCTCTCCAGCACACCAGCCTCACAGTTAAGAAATGCTGCAGGGCTCTCTCTGTCCCTTTTAGAAAAGGTTCCAAAACCTCAACCCTGCCCAGAACACACGTCACAATTTCCTGAACAAATAGAAAGAGATCCACATCAAAACCCAGAGCAAAAGAAAAGGAAAGCAGCAAAAATAACTATTCATACCCATTATGAGACTGTACTGGACTCTTCCTCAGACCTGCTTTCTCAAAAGTGTTGTTGTTTGCCATTTATCTGTTAGAATTTCTCTTCCCCCATCAAAACAGTAGAATCAGCATTCAGGACAGTCTGTTTTTCTTTTCTTCAGGTAACAATCTAAACATAGGATGGCTAACCTGAAGAGTCCACTGCATTACTGATGAGATAAAGGGAGACAAAATGTTGTTAATTTTTATTTTTCACAAGGAGTGGCCTAACTCACTGTGCCAAGCTAGAGAAGTGAAACTTCTACTCTTGAGTTCTCATCTAGCAGAAACAATTGTCCCATTCGTTTCTTCTTGGATTCAATTTTTTCATTGGATTACTGGCTCTCCCTCCACCTCAAAACTACGGTGAACATTTGTTGGTTACAAAAAAAAAAAAACTTCATAAAACTGAAAAGTTATTTTGCATTCCTCAGCTCCTTCACATCGACTTTCTTATGATGTGATGCCAGGCATACTTTTATCTTTTTTCTCCTGGTAAAATTTTTCAACTTGTTTTTGGGTCTTTTGGCCTTGAAATCAGGAACAAGGGGGAGTTTTCCTCTCAGTGAGCTACTGGATGTGAAAAGACACAAACCACCCCTCCCTGTCTAGAAAGGATAGCGTTTTTCCCTGCTAGAGTACGGATTTCTGGAGGATCTGGCTCCACACTGCAGTCACATAGTAAATAAAGTGGTCTGGCACATATCCTCGCCCTGGGGACACCCCCCCCCCGGGGACACCCCCCCCCGGGGACACCCCCCGCCGGGGACACCCACACCCACCCACCCCTTTTTTTGTACCGGGGATCGAACTCCGGTCCTTGCCCTTGCGCAGCAGGCTGCAAAACCACTGAGCTAAATCCCCGGCCCCCTCCCCGTTTTTGAAGACGTATCCATTCTCCCTTCCACACACTGGTCCCTGCAGCCCCCCACACGTTAGAGCACACATTCCACTTTCCATTTTATGTTCCCTTGCCGGTCATTACATGCAAGGGCGGGGTTTCCCTTCCCTTGTTGTGGACTTCCTGCGGATTCCTCACTGTTTCCGGCTAAGAACAGCCTCTAGAATCTAACCCTGAGCAGCAGTGGTATAAGGGCAGAAAGGGTGCACATGTGGCTCTCTTCCGACCTAGCCAGAAGTGGGTCCTGCACCCTAGGGCCTCCTCGGAGCACAGCACCGACTCCAGACACAAACCCAGCAAGCTCCCCGCTGTGGAGTACAGTATTGGTTTCAGCTTGAAACGTCAGAGCTTGTCTTTGGTCTCTTTTTGTCCTACCCATCAATTTAAAACCCTGGTACCAAAACAACAGTTCCTGTCAATAGCTTCAATAGGTTTCCTGCACCCGGGAATTTAGTTCAGTGGTTCTACCGCCTTCCTTGCAAGTGCGACGTCCTGAGTTCAATCCCCGGTACAAAAAAAAACAAAGGTTTCCTGCAAAGCCTGTCAGCTGATTAGAACTTGTGCTTGAAAATGATCACTTGAGGGACTTTTCTCATCTGGATTTTTCATTTTTTTCTTTCTCTGGATCATGGTGATTTTTTTTTTTTAAGTACTGGGGATTGAACCCAAGGCCTTTGCACTGAGCTACATCCCCAGCCCATTTTTTTATTCTGAGACAGGTTCTTGCTAAATTCCCCAGGTTGAGCTTGAATTTGCAATCCTCCTGCCTCAGCCTCCCTGATTGTAGGTCGTGGTGATCTTCAAAAAGCTTTTGCAGGAGCATCATGGTGCTGTTGGGCCTGCGGGTACTGCAGATGAAAGAAAGCCTGTATCTCTTTCTGTGGGTGCTTCAGGCATTTTTAGAAGCAGACACAGCAGTGAGAAGTTTTCCCAGCAGGATGTAGCTAAGCTAATTCGTTGGAGCTTGCCAGTGAGTGGCAGTCTCAGTAGGCATCGTATCAGACTTCAGATCTCCAGGGAGCTGCCTCTACAGAAACCTCCAGCAGCACCACATCCGGTACCCCAAGGCCATTTTTGAACTTAACCCCCACCCCGCCCCCAGTCCAGATCTTTTTCACTTTGGCCAGTGAGCTGTACCCTAGGAAATATCAGCACAGTGTTGCTGCTCCACGACCAGGGCCTGCTTCTTCAGTTCCACACCCAGAACATCTATGGGCTTCGGAGAGTGTCTAGCATCTCCCTTTCAAAGCCAGTTGAAGCTCATGCAACCTTTACCTCAGCGACCTATAGCATCTGTCAGACTCTCCCCAGAGGAGGGCTTCGGGCTGCTGTTCTGGCAGACAGGTGCCCTGTGCCGGGCTGCACCGGCTGGGCAGAACTTTGTGCCAGCTCATCTGAGGCTGTACTCGGCTCAGGGCCTTGACTGCTCATCAGCCAAGACCTAGTCCAGCTTGGGATGTGGTCACAGCGTGGAAGGGCTGCTGGGGCCTCTGGACTGGACAGAAGAATTGTGGACCTTGTCCAGCGGGAAACTGGTGGGATGGACAGGGTAGATGGGAGGACGATGGCTGCCCTGCACACAGGCCAGCTGTGGAGGATGGATCTGCAACCCATTTGCATCTGCACGTTGCTCTCTGCAGTAGGGTTAGTTCTAAAGAAAATCTATCCTTCATTCTTGCATGAAATACATCTTGGCATAAAAAAACTTGCAGCGTTCACTGGTATTAGCTCTTCTGTTACTGACAGCTGATGGTTTCTTTGCCCAAATAGCCCTCTTTCAAGCTTAGTTCCCAGGTCCTCTCCTCAATTTGTGGAGGAGCAGGAGGAATGCACGAAGCAGCCAGGCCTGGGCCTGAACCTTTCTCCCCAACTTACCACCTGAGCAATGCCAGCTCCTTGTTCTTCACACCTCCATTGCTGGAGTCCTGAGGAAGTGAGGGCACCTAGGAAGAGGAGGCCGTGAAAGCAAATATCACAGTGTGGGGGCTGCGTTGGCAGCGCCCCTCTAGGCTGGGGACCATCCTCTTGTCCCACACTTCCTCTCTTAACTAAGGAGGACTTTGGCCTCTCCCTAAACCTCAGCCTCTCATGTGCATGGTTTCCAGAATTTTTTTCTTTTGGTACCGGGGATCGAACTCAGGACCTTTCGTTTGCCAGGCAGGTGCGGTGCTGCTGAGCTAAATCCCTGGCCTGGTTTCCAGAATTTCAAAAACCAAATTCTATTCCAAACTTAGTCCATCGTTTACCAGGCAATCTGAAATCGCATCTCCTTTACTTCACAGTTAGTTGAGTCGCCCATAAAACAGGCACCTTTATTTCCTAATGAGCACCCTGTGCCGTGGTTTGGATGTGCCCCCCAAAAGCCCATGTGCTGCAAACATAAATCTCCAAAGTCACATGTTGATGGTGCCTGGAGGTTGGGTCTTGAGAAGTGATTGGGGTAATATGAGGTCACCCGGAAAGGACACCCCTGATGGCACTGGAGAAGAGGGAGAGAGACCCAGGCCGGCAGCTTTGTGTCTGGCCATGTGGCGCCCTCCACTCTGCTCTGGTGCAGAAGAGCCCCTCCCAGTCACAGAGCAGTCGCCAGGCCCAGCTCCTCGGTTCCCCACTCTCCAGAACTCGAAGAAATAAATTTCTTCTCCTTACAAATTACCTGGTCTCAGGTATACAGTTATAGCAACAGAAAATAGACTAAGACCCTGGGACGCAGCAAATCAATTCCTTGTTGTGTAATACAGTAACCCCCGAAAGCAACACAAACCTCACTTTTCACTAATTACTGGTTTCTGGGTGGTCTTAGGAGGGGAATCTGTTGAGAGCACTTGAGTCTTCCCAGGATCATAATTTGTTCAGGATGCACTGAGGTTTTCAGAAGAGATACCAAGAGTAGCACAACAAAACTGCTCAGAGGGACGGCTCCAAGGCTCATTTCTTTTATTTGTTTATTTCGGCTTTTTGTTTCTTGAGGGTCTCTATATGTAGTTCAGGCTGTCCTTGATCTCACTATGAGTTCAGAGATCCTCCTGCCTCAGCCTCCCAAATGGTGGGATCATAGGTATGCACCACCACACAAGACAGCTCATGTATTTTTTAAATCCCCAAGTTAAAGATTCCACCACTAGGGAGCCTCTGGAACTTTTTCTTAGCTCTTTCTGGAGAAGGTCTTGAGTCTGAACTAAGTACTGCACTGAAAAACTGAACAGCAAGTAGATCATGTTTCTGGTGGCTTAAAGGATGATGCTTATGGGCTGGGGATTTAGCTCAGTGGTTCCACCACCTGCCTCGAAAGCGCAAGGTCCTGAGTTCAATACCCGGTACCAAAAAAAAAAAAAAAAAAAAGGATGATGCTTGTATTCTTTTTTTTAATTTCTAGAATAGAAGGGACTTTAGATACAGTCTAGAAGCCAGGCAGGGTGGCACACACCTGTAATCCCAATGCTCTGGGAGGCTGAGGCAGGAGGATATCGCTGCCAGTTCAACCCCAGCCTGAACTACATAAGGAAACCCCGTCTCAAAAAAAAAAAAAAGATACCATGTAGGTCACAACATACTCATGTGGGAAACAAGCAAATCCAGAAGGGTTCCAATACTGGCCTCTAGTCACACAGCTGGGAAGGGCCCAGGGCAAATACCTCACAATCTCCCATCCCCTTCCTACTCTCCTGAAGTGGGTGGGGAGACTGTGGACCCAACAGGAAGGTACCTCCACACCTCTGGTCCCTGGGGAGCAGCCCCCACGGTGCCCATGGACGGGGTCTGTGGGACAGAGGCCCCTCCCAGCCCACCAGCTGCTTCCCTAGCTCCTCCCTTGTGGTCACTGAAACCATACAGTTTCTTTAAAAGCAGGATCCTGCCTCTAAAACTCTCAATGATTCTATTCCAGACACCTTCCCAGGTATCTAGAAGTTGGGGAACTTAATGTTTTTTGTTTTTTTTTGTTTTGTTTGGTACCGGGGATCGAACTCGGGTCCTTGCGCTTGCTTGCGCAGCAGGTGGCGAAACCACTGAGCTAAATCCCCGACCAGGAACTTAATGTTTTAATCTTGGCCTGGAAGAGGAGAGGAGGAGCTCCCTCACCATGGTCCCTAATTTGAGAAGATAAACAAGAGCAGAGATGATGTATGAAATTTCTGATCTTTCTACTCAGTTCTGCTGCTAAAAATCCCCTAAAAAAAAATTAAATGCAGGGCCGGGGATTTAGCTCAGTGGTTCTGCTGCCTGCCTCACAATTACAAGGTCCCAAGTAGGATCCTCGGTACCAAAAATAAAAAATAAAAAAATAAAATAAATCCAAACTAAGTGTGGTAGTTCACACCTGTAATTCTCACTACTTGGGAGGCTGAGGTAGGAGGATCACAAGTTCAAATCAAGCCTGGCCACTTAGTGAGACCCTGTCTTTCAAAATAAATTTTAAAAAAGGAGGTAGGGCTGTAGTTTAGAGCCCTAGATTCAATCCCCAGTACTACCATAACAACTGCCACCTTGAGTCTAGAAGATGAAATCCCAATTCCAAAATGTGTAGGGCTTTGAAGAGCCAATGGAAGAGCCAAATGCTGAATATCACTGATGCAAGTGATGGGAATGGGAATATGCTGTTTGTCTTGGAGTATTTTCACAGGGGTCAAAGTGTTGGAAACAAACCACTCCGGGAAATTTTCAGACCCTAAGGGAACAGGAATGACAAAGGAGTAGGAGGAATGATATCCTTCAAAAGAAATCAAAGGGGGTGGGGGATTTAGCTCAGTGGCACCTTGCCTGCCCGCCTCACAAGCAGTAAGGTCGTGAGTTTGATCCCAGGTACCAAAACAAACAAACAAACAAATAAACAAAAAAGAAATCAATGGAAGTTGTCCTTATTGGCTTCTTAAATCTTACCTCTTTTTCTAGGACACACTCATAATGCTATTCCACAATTACTTTTTGTATCTTCAGTTGATTATTTTATTAAATTAAAAATTAGTAAATAATTGCTGTGGACAGGGTGGCAGTTGGGGAGTTGCAAGGAGGAATTTAAAAGATCAATTCCTTGTCCCCTCCCATCTGGAGAAGGGAGGCAGCCACATCCTGCCTTGGCAATTCAGTGTGACTCTCTGTGTCTCCCTTTATTTATTTTTTATTTTTTGGTACCAGGGATTGAACTTGGGTCCTTGAGCTTGCGCAGCAGGCGGCGAAACCACTGAGCTAAATCCCCGGCCCTGTGTCTCTTTTTATACCCTGTCCTGGGGCACTAGGTAGCTTGGGATGTCCCCAGAATAACTTGCTGGTTGATTCCAGTTCCAGTGCCTCAGCCTGCTGAGCTCCCTGTGGCCCCAAACTCGGCAACAGCATTTCCTGGGCTGCACAGCCCAACTGCAGTCCTACTTCCTTCTCCCCAAAACACAGGTCCCCAAATTACACTCACATACCTGCCATCTATTTGAGCTTACCAGGCACAAAGGAAGAGGGAAGCTCTTGCCCCTAGATTTGTAACCACAGAACATGAACCAGATCTTCAACGGTCTTTTCATGTCACTCTCCAGAGGCTAACCACACTGACCAATTGAGTTACTACACTGTAGTTCCTAGCTGCTTTTTTTTTTTCTTTTAGTCTTGGTCACAAAAATGAAAAATGAGTGCTAAGAAAAATGCTTTTTTTTTTGGTTTTTTGAGACAGGGTCTTGCTATGTAGTTCAGGCTGGCCTCAAACTCATGGCAATTCTCCTCCCTCAGCCTGCCAGCTACTGAGATTACAGGCATGCACCACCATGCTGGGCTGAAATGCTTTTTAGGAACTTCATTGTACTGAGATGGTAAAAATTTTTCTTGTGGTGAATTTTAACTTTTAATCTCTATAAAGAACAACAACAAAAAAAGAACAAAAAGATATAAGGACTAAAAGGTATAATAGATAATGTGAAATAGGAAGAAAAGGGGCAAAGGGGAAGGGGAAGTGGGAGACATTGGAGAAAGGAAAGAAGGGAATGGAATTAATATGAGAAAATGAAAAAATAGAAACAAAGTCTTTGTAAATAGGGAGGGATGGAGGGGTTGAAGGGAGGGCAGGGGAAGGGGGAAAAATAAGAACCAAGAGAGGTTATGTAAAGGTGCAAATTTCCAATGATGAATATCATTATATTGTATACCTAAAATGTACCAATAAAATAAAAATTTAAAAAAATAATAAGATAGGGCCAGGTATTTAGCTCAGTGGTTCTGCTGCCTGCTTCAGAAGCACAAGGTCCCGAGTTTGATCCCCGTACCAAAAAAAAAAAAAGATATAACCTTGCTCCACCCAAAAGCCTGACATCTATGCTTGTATCAATTACTTTTCTCACTGTAATGAAATGCTCTGCATTTTGATGACTTTTATTTGATGATATCCTAAAATAAACTAAAATACACTCTGGATTAGCTTAGCATGATTCTGGACATTCCTCCAAGGCACTGAATGAATAACTGAACAAACTCTGTACTGAATTGTTTTCATGTGACAGTCTTGGTTTCACACAAGGGTTATACCGAGGATGCAGATTTTCTGTACCAGAAGAAAATGCACTGTTGATTACCATAAAGTTCGCAGTGGTATTCTTTAGACATGGGGATGATAAACATTTCTTCTTCTTTTATTGACTACTTCAAATTCTACAGAACAACAGCTGGGTATAATGGCACATGCCTATTATCCCAACATTGTAGGAGGCTGAGGCAGGAGGATCATAAGTTCAAATTCTGCCTGGGAAATTTAGTGAGATTGTCTCAAAATAAATTTTTAATTAAAAAAAATTTTTTTTTTGGTACCGGGGATCGAATTCAGGTCTTTGTGCTTGCGAGGCAGGTGGCAGAACCACTGAGCTAAATCCCTGGCCCTCAAAATAAATTTTTAAAAGAATTAAAAAAGTAATTTGCCTCCAAGCAATACTGTAGATTGAGAGGGGAAAAAAAAACCCAACTAGTACACGGCAGTCAGGAAGGCAGAAGGGAAAGAATACTTGGCAGTTAACAGACAGTCCACGCCTTGTAACAAATGAAATAAGTGTTTCTTTTCATTCTCCAGAGCCTCTGTAGAAATGATAAGACTACTAGCTCCTGGGGAAGAACTTGGAAATAGAGAAATAAGATTCCCTTCAAACTTATGTACAATAATGGACTGGCAGAAAGAAATGCAAATCCATCTCAAAATGACAAAATGGGGAGACAAAGGGGTAAGAAGAGGGGTTTGTCCTCAAAATCAAACCAGACTCCTCCCTAAAGTACATCCTACCTTAACCATGACCACCGGAAATGTCCTTGGGTAGGATCAAAGGAGGTGCTTCAGGGGCAGGGGTGGCGCTCCTCTCACACTGGTGGGAGTGCATGGGCAGCAGTCTACAGAATTTCTCCTTCCAAGGACTCCTGGTGTGGTTTTCATGTTTAGATTCAATCACTTGGAAAAAGTAAACCCAAGGTACCCAGAACACTAATTGCTTCCACCTCATAGCTGTTGCCTTTGGCTAATGAGGTTCCTGTTGGAATAAGGGGCCTGAAGAATCCACTCGGAGGGCTTTCCTGCTTTTAAACAATGCCACTTCTCAAAGTTTCCAAATAGAACCTAAAAAGACATTCTCTTTCCATCCCAATCACTCTCAACTCTCCTAGTCTCAGCTGATGATTTAATGATGGTATGATCCCAACATCTGCATCTTTTTTTAACTGACAAAACTATGTATGTGTCATGTACAAAGTGATGTGTAGGGAACAGGGGAAGGGGATGTTAACAGAACCTCTGCAGTAAGTCCTAGTCTCCTGCGAGCCACGGCAGCACACGGCGAATTACAGGAAAGGTAGAAAAATGAGACTGAGAAGAAGCTGAGCTTTGGGTCTGATCAGTGCTGCTCTGGATAGCAAAGACAGAGACCCCCCCTAGCTTGCAGCACCTTTTATTCAGTACCTGGGGAAACAGATGTAACAAGTGAAATGCAGAGTTCAGTACTTCACGTTGGAATAAACAAGGCGTAACAAAAGGCTGGGGGCAGTGGAAATCTAAGAACCTGAGGAACTATGCAGATGAAGATTTGGTTCCTCCCTGGCGTCTCCTGCAGGTGTGGTCTTGTCCTGGAGATTACAGCATCAGGGGATCACTGAGGTCTCAGTTGTGACCTGAGGCCAAAATGCAATTATGTCTGGAATGCCATAGCTGGCCTGCAGGCAGGAGAACTTGGCCTACTCGAATGATTTTTCCCTAGAATTATGTAGCATTGCTCCCAACAGTGATGTTTTGAAATATGTATCCACTGTGCAGAGACTAAATGCAGCTAATTAACATGCATCATTTCACTCAAAATCTACTTGGTGATTTTCAAGAACACAAAACAGGGCTGGGGATTTAGCTAAGTGATTTCTCCACCTGCTGGGCAGGCACAAGGACCTGGGTTCAATCCCCGGTACCAAAAAAAAAAAAAAAAAAAAACAAAACAGACAGTTCCACAATCTATGATGATTCTCCTTAGGATTTTTTTTTTTTTTAATGGAATGAAAGCCATAGCATTCTTAGAAAACCATACCTCAAATTTTGAATTTTGGTCTTTTCTTGAGCTGACCACATGCTATATGACACTCTGGCAGGAAGTCAAGGCTCCCAGTCAGCTACAAGGTCACAAGGGGAAAAACTGACACCATGTTCAGTGAACCACAACTAGGATGCTCCGGAGGTTAGGGTACTGAGTGCAGTGTCCACTTGTAGTATTTTCAACTTATAGTGAGTTTCCTGGGATGTATCATCATCATATGATGATATCATCCTACGATACGTCAAGACTCATGAATACATTGTTATTAACTACAGTCACTGTGTTGTATAAATAGATCTCTTGAACTTATTTCTCCTAACTAAAATTTTGTCCAACATTTGCATCTTAATAGATGAAGACAGTCACTGGAAGACCATGATCATTTTAGAATTTAATCCTTAAGGCCAGTTGAGAATGGCTAACTCCAGTTAGTGGGGAGGAAGGAAAAGATCGTTAGGAGTAAGCAAGAGCTTGCTCAACATCTTAGTTCAAAACCACACTCTTGGAATTGCAGGGCTTGCATAGGGATCCGCCTTGTTCCATAGGACCAGAAGACTCCCCATCTGGGAAGGCTTTCTGGTTATTACAGTGTGATGAGGGGCAGGGACCCAACCTGACCAGCCTACCCAAGACCACTGCCGAAACCATCCTCCTGTGACTCCTAACTGCACTGTTCAACATGGTGGCCACATGTGGTCGTTAAGCACTTGACATGTGGCTAGACCAAATCAAGTTGTGCTATATTTGTAAAATAAAGTACTAGATTTTAACATAGTAGGGAAAAAAGAATCAAAGTCACGTTAATATTTTTATATTGATTATGTGTTGAAATTGTATTTTAGATATACTGGGTTAAAGTATACTGTTCAAATTTTTATTATTTAACTGTTGTAAAATATATCTTTAAAATTAGCCGTGCATGGTGGCAAACGCCTGTAATTCCAGCACTTGAGAGGTTGAGGCAGGAGGATCCTTGTGAGTTCAAGGCCAGCCAGGACTACATAGTGAGACCTTGTCTCAAAAAATTGAAAAAAATGAAAATTAACTTCATCTGTCTCTTTTTACTTTTTGAAATATAGCCACTAAAAATTCTGATGGTCATATGAAAAACTTGAAATTATATTTATGGTGTGTTCTGTTTCTATTGGACAGTTCTGGTTAGAGAAGGGTGGTTTTTCTAAAATTAAGGAAATTTTGGGTTAGAAAGAAGAGAGACCCGTGATCTGAAGGTGTGCCTACACTGAAAAAGGTCCTTGAATAAGCCATCCTCAATTAAATGAAAAGAAAACTCAGATAGTGTTTGAAAGAACCCATGTAACCCTCAGACAAAGGCACCCAGCGGTGGTTTAAACTAGGACATTCCAAGTACCTGGCTGAGGATTTCGTATGGATCAATTCACTTACTCATCATAATTGACTCAGCATACTGGGAGGTAGGCGTCATTTTATACCTTACACAGGCCAGGAATCTGAAGCACAGAGAGGCAGACGGGATTTGAACGTTTAACGCAGACGGTATTTGACTGGGCAAGCTGACTGCAGAGCCGACTCTTACCTGTCCTGAGACCCCTCGACCCCTCGCGTGAATGCCTCTTTGTCTGTCCTGTTTGCTCAGCAAGCCCATCCCACCTCTGCCCTGGCGTTCAAAAACCAAACGCTCCTGTCTGTCTTGAGCAGGAAAAGCTGTTCCCTGGAGCCTCAGGGCCCTGAATCCCAGCGTGCAGGCAAAACCACGCGTGCGCCGACTGGAAGCTCTCTGCTCCCCCTTTGATGACTCCGCGTGTTCCAGTGGTTTTGCGTTTCTGGCCTCTCCTGTTTTATGGGGGGGGTTTCTTCATCATTTGCACAATACTTTCCAAACTTTCCCAACTGACTGACCGTTGGCTGCTTGCGAATGTTCTGCACCCCAGTCAGGGAAGGAGAGTGCGGGGGCCCCCAAAGCAGAGATTCCGTTTAGGCTCATTCCTCCTGACCAAAAGCCTTATGCTCTTGCGTTTCTTTTCCTGAGAAATCACTGGAGAAAGATGCTTTTGCTTTTTTATTTATTTTTGTTTTATTTTTTCTTTTTGTTTTGTTTTGAGACAGGGTCTTGAGATGTAGTTCAGGCTGGCCTCAAACCAGTGGTGATTCTCCTGCCTCAGCCTCCCAAGCTACAGGCCTGGGCCACCACACCGAGCTGTTTTTGATTTTTAAAAGTCTCAATAATAAGAGTACTTAACTTACTGGCCCTGTTTTACTGTGAGTAGTGGCAGCATTACCATTATAAAGGACATCCTGGGGTCACACCCAGGTTCCAGCCGTGCCCTTACTGGCGGGACAGGTTAGAGGGTGCTCACTCAGGGCCACGTCCCCATTGAGAAAGAGCCGGGACCAGAGCCATCGCCACAGGCCGCAGCGGTCTGATTTCCGTTGGCCCAGGGGTCTGGGCAGAGGCGCCCAGCCGAGGAAATCGCCGCCCTCAGGGCAGCCACAGCGCAGCCGCCCAGGGCGCAGATCTTCCTTGGCCTCCTTATCTCTCTGGCCGCCCCTTCCTGCGGCTCCGCTCGCTTGGTTCTCGGTTCTTTCAGACTCCGGCTGCTCCCAGGGCCTGAAACACTCCATTCCCACAAACCTGCACAGCTAAATCCTCCGCCCTCTTTAGGTCTCACCTTCTTACAGCGCCCACCCTGACCTCGAAATCAGTAGCGCAGCTTCCCCCAGCACATGCACAC
Organism: Heterocephalus glaber; assembly: GCF_000247695.1. Next base: position 3,389,243 of record NW_004624754.1, on the reverse strand, counting down.
GCACGCGTGCACCCACCCTATACCTGGCCCCAGCCCCCTAGCTCTCCTCCCGCCCCCCGGAGCCTTAGCCCTAGGTCTTCTTTCTCCACCTAGGGCTTGTCTCCTCATTCATGTGCTCCCCAGGCCAAGAAGAGTCCCCTGCCTCCACAAACAGCGTTTGACCTGGAAACCGTTCAGAGCTGTTCTTGACACAAATTCAGTTCCCTTCTCTTTTTTTTTGGTACAGGGGATGGAACTCAGGTCCTTGCACTTGCAAGGCAGGCGCTCTGCCACTGAGCTTCATCCTGGCCCAGACACAAACTCAGATTTCAGGGACCTCTGGGCAGGATCCAGGAGCTTGCACTTGCCACGCCCCTGAAGTGCCGCGACAGAGACCCCGGGGTTCAAAGCCCTAACCTGTACACAACTGTCAGAGGAAGAGGGATTTGGGATACCTTTTTTCCCTACTTCTTAATATTTTTATTTCATTCCAAGATGTTCTGGAATATAAAAATAACAAAATAGCCAGGCACAGTGGTGCAGGCCTGTAATGCAGCACTCTGGGAGGTTGAGGCAGGAGATTCACAAGTTTGAGCCCAGCCCAGGCAACTTAGCAAGAGCCTGTCTCAAAATAATTTTTTGTTGTTGTCAAGATAAGGAAAATGGGGCCAGGGATTTAGCTCAGTTTCGCCGCCTGCTGCACAAGCGCAAGGACCCAAGTTCAGTCCCCGGTACCAAAAAAAAAAAAAAAAATTAGGAAAGTGTATTGGGAATAAGAATGGGGACAGGAATGGGGAATAGGAATAGCTCCTGAGAGACAGGAGGGGTCCTGAATGGGTTGGCCTCAAAATAAATTTTAAAAAGGTCTGGGGATGTAGTTCAGTTTAAAGACCCTGGGTTCAATCCCCAATAGTGCAAAATAAAATAAAATAAAATTAACAAAGGGGCTGAGAATGTAGCTCAGTGGCGCAGTGCCTTCCTGGGAAGCTAGAGGCCCTCAGTTCGATTCCTCATACCAAAACCAAATGAACAATAAATTAACAAAGCAAGATCAAATTAGTTTCTGAGCAGGGGTGCAGGACTCATCACAGTTTGGCTGGCTGTGGGTCCTGTGTTCCCTAAATGCAACCTCCTTGCCTAGGGCATGGGCAAAGCAGCCCGAGGGCCTGGAACTCTGGACACCTCCCTCAGGGCTGGGACAGGAGGGCAGCCTGGTGGGGAGAAGCCAGGTCCCTCTGTCTTCAGGGCAGATTAGGCTGGGACAGACTTTGAGACACCTGGAGTTATTTTCAAGCCTTGAAAAGAACATGTGGTCAGCAGTTTTCCCTCCTCCCAGGTGACAAAGCAAGAGAAGAATGTGCCTATATTTGAGCACAACACAGTCCAGTGAGATTTAGAAGGAATGCTTTATTTAGAAAGAGATTAAGTACCAGGAGAATAGAATCTGGAAAATTCAGAATTTCTGAATTCTAAATTTCTAAATTCTAATCTAGAATAAAATTTCTTTCTTCTTTTTTTTCTGGAACCAGAGATTGAACTCAGGCCCTTGCGCTTGTGAGGCAGATGCCGAACTAAATCCCAGCCCCCCCCCCCTTTTTGAGACAAAGTCTTGCTATATAGGCCAGGCTGGCCTTGCACTCACAAGAATCCTCCTGCCTCAGCCTCCTGAGTGTTGGGATTATAGGCACACTACCATGCCCAGCTTGAAGTAAAATATCTTTACATGTGTGTATATATATAGCAAACAAGTAAAGCACTGACATTTGTAGGACAAAGACCACATTTCTTTTTCAAATCACTGTGGGTTATTCACACTAGGATTATGTGGTGGCAATAACAAAATGTGGTAAGAGCTGAGGCTTCGAGTCAAACTGCCTGGGTTCAAATCTGCCACTTCCTAGCTGTGACCTTGGGCAAGTCATCTGACCTCCTTGGGCCTTGGTTTTCCTACTTTTAGGAGTAGGCATGTGATAATCATGCCGGCTTCAAGGAAGCACTATGAGCATCAAGCAAGTGCCCTCATGTGCAGACCTGGCACGTGGTCAGTATGATCAACACCAGCCCACGGGCAGTGTCCAGGGAGCAGGCCCTATCACTGTCAGGGTTCGGTGGAGTCAGAAGTCAAGGAAGGTTCGCATCACTTCCAGAAGTAATGGGCCGAAATGGGCCAGAAGGTTGATCTGCAGTTAGACCAATTGGGAGGAGGAGGCAGATTCAAAACTGAAGGGTGGGAAACTTAGCGTAGGTGCCCACTAGGGAAGTCAAAAAGGAAAAACAGCTGAAGCAAAGCCCTCTGGAGAAATCTGATGCCTATTTTTTTGAGCTTTTTAAAACAGCAAAGAGGGGCCTAGTATGTGCCAAGCAGGTTGTGGGTATGAGCTCATGATCCTCAGCGCTGCCAGATGGGCCTTCCAGTCCCCACCTGAGGTGAGGGGGGCTCCAGAGGGTTGATAGAGGGGAGGAAGCCAGGCCAGGCTCAGGCCTCTGCTCCCGAAGCCAGGTGTGAGTAGAGTACTCATGTGTGCAGTAAGGGCAGACATTACCTGATGCACTTTTTACAAATGAATGCATCTAATCCTCTGGTCCTGTATAGGAAACTGACAATATAATTCGTCAGCAGAGGCCAAGATCCATGTAAGAAAGCCCAGGGTGACTTCCCCACCCTTCAGCATTCCAGCTGGGGTAGAGGGAGAGCAACCAGAGCCCACCAACCCCGGCCCAGCCCAGCACCCCAAGCCAGCTTGTTAAAACACAAATCAGAGCCTGTCTTGCACCTCCAGACCCTCCCCAGGCAGAGCCGCCTAGTCAAATGTCAAATAAGATTACTCTCTGCAGAAATTCCGATTCAAGGCCTCTTAATCTGCCCTCAGAATCCCCCTGGGAGGGGCCTCCTGATGGGCTGGCAATAGACAGCATTTCCCGTTTTGCAGTGCGGAAGGCAGATAGGGAAGGCACGCATTGGGCGTGTGACTCAGGCCAGCCAAGGTCCAAGTCCAGAGATAAGTAGGCTCTCGAGACCCCTGCCAGCTTGCTTGCTTCCGTTCCCGGGGAGGGTAATCATCACCCCAGGGTCTCTACCAGGATGAAATCAGGCACAGAAAGCAGGGTGACTTCCTGCTGAGGCCCAGTGTCCCCTGGAGATCCCCACCCTTTTGCCGCTCAGGCCCCTCTACATAGGTTTTGGTGTACTGACACCAGCATGTGGCTCCACGAGTCACCCCAAGCAGGGGTGACCGCATGTGCCCGGCACACAGTGGGGTCTCAACACATGTGTGGCACAGACAAGCCCCCAGCACTGACTGTAGACAGCATGGTGGCAAAGAGCTGTCTGTATCCACCTCCTCTGCCGTCTGCCAGCTGGATGCCTGCAGGAGCCCACAGAACCTCCCTGTAGTCCAGTGCCTGCACCTGTTAGGATGGGAATTTCACAGCCTCCTTCTCAAGGACATTTTGAAGGTCAAGTAGGTTAGAACAGGAAGCCCTGGTAGAGGGGCCCATAAGTGATTAGCATTACTCTGTGTAGTGTGACCCTGGGCAGCCTAGACCGCTGAGCCTCCCTCTCTGTTCTTATAAAACAAGGATTTGATCTACCCCAGAGCTGTCTATGAGACTGAAAGAGGACGTCACGTGTGGAGGGAGCAGCATGTAAGAAGCCACCGTTCTGTGTTGCAGTCCGTGCTTTCAGATCCTGCAGTTTGAGCAACATCCAGCCATGCACACTTAATACTAGTGGCAGTCCTCGGTGGAGCTTCCAGAGCAGGTAGACTCAGCCTGGGTGTCCCTTGCTAGAGGCACAGCGTGAATGGCTCTGGGCACAAACTCCCACAGCTTGCCTCGGCTCATTTCTCCAGTGTAGTCACCCATGGCTCTCTGTCCACAGAAGAAATGGCTCAGAGTGGCTCCCTTTCCAGCTCTGTGGCTGAGCTGGGCCTGCAAAGCTTTGCTCTCGGTGGCTGCGGGATCAGGCAGGTTGGCTGATTAGGGAGGACTTGAAGGAGGACTGGACAAGGTAGCAAATGCCAAACCAAACCAGGACCATCCCACAGGCTTCTCCCTGACAACCCAAATCCCTCAGGAGACTGGTGTCATTATGGTCCTATGAACTAGGACCCAGGCAGGGACTGCCCCACTGCCAGCTCCACAGATGCCCACCCCAGGTGCCAGGTCAGACTGTGCTTATTGTTGTTTGTTTGGTATCGGGGATCGACCTCAGATCCTTGGGCTTGCGAGGCAAGCGGTGGAACAACTGAGCTAAATCCCCGGCCCCATGTTTGTTTGTTTTGTTTTTTTGACAGGCTCTCTCTATGTAGTTCAGGTGGACTTGAATTCACTATGTAGCCTACACTAGCCTCAAACTCCCTGCGATCCTCCGGCCTCAGCCTCCCAAGTGCTAGGATTATAGGCATGCACCATAACACCCTCAAAATGTGCTTATTGATTCTGGGCCCAAAGGGGACATTAGTTAGGCAATTGCTTCTCCTGAGGGCAGGACTTTGTCCCCTGTCTAGACTCTGAACCCAGAATGGTGTCTCATATGTGGCAAAGGGTTTTGCCTCTTCTTTTGTGATTTTTATTTACATGTGTACTAGTTTAGAAGTACAAATAAATGCCAACCATGGTGGCATACACCTGTAATCTCAGCACTGGGGAGACTGAGGCAGGAAGATTGCCGTGAGTTTAAGAGCAGCCTGAACTACCTAGGGAGACCCTGTCTCAAAAAAACTAAATAAATAAATAACAAATAATTAATTTGGTTATACATTTACTAAACAATGAAATACAAGACAAAAACACAACCAGCATTATTGCTTTTTGGTTCATGTGCCAGAAATTACGGAACAATTCCTACAGTGTTGGATTTTCATGATTTGGGGGGCTTTTGTAGTGGTGGGGAAATACGGTGTTCATGGACTGAGTGATTGTTCAGAGCACCTACTCGGCACAGGTTCTGCGTGAGATCATTGGGGCCACAGAGGTCACCAGGCAGCCACAGTGGCCTGCAGGACAGAGGACCCATTGGGCCTTCCAGACCCAAGGAACAGCAGCCAACCGCCTCAGTAAAGTGGGAGACACCCTGCTCCGCAAGCAGCATGAATCCCGGAAGGCCCAGCCGGCTGTGGTCCTCCAGCAGAGGGACCCAAGAGAGCTGTGATGCATTTTCAAAATGATTCCAGCTCCCATGCAGCCGTCACCGCAAGCTGCAAGTCCTGCCACACAAGGCTGGATTTCAAAGTGCGACTCTTCTGATCCCACTGGCGATGGAGGGAAATCCCACCTGTACTTCAGAATGAACTCTCTAACCTGACTGACCAGCCAGGAAAGCCCAGACTCTCCTGGGCACTAGGTGTGGACTTCAGGCCGGTGTCGGTATGGAAGGATACTTCTCTGGCCTTTGGAGAAAACCACTAGAAGCTTTCTCTTCTCCATCTCTCTCAAACAGGGAGGGAAAACCCTAAATAGAAACTGATAGCTTGGATTTTTATGTTATACAATTTTTCTAGTTTCCTTAGAAATAGAAACAGGGAGGCGCGGCGATGCGCCAAAACCGCGCCCGCCGCGCCTCGGGCCCCGCTGCGGCTTGCGGCTCGCGTCCTTCGACTGCGCCGAGTGCCTGGAGGTGCTGCACCAGCCCGTCCGCACCCGCTGCAGCCACGTGTGAGCGCGGGCCAGCCGGGCCGGGGCGCGTGGAGTGCGCGTGGCAAGATTCTGCCGCTCCTGTATTGCCACCAGTCTAAAGAACAAGAAGTGGACCTGTCCTTATTGCCGGGCATATCTTCCTTCAGAAGGAATTCCAGCGACAGACTTAGCCAGAAGAATGAAGTCGAGAACTGCGCCGAGTGTGATGCCCTGGTTTGCCTTAGTGAAATGAGGGCACACATAAGGACTTGTGAGAAGTACATTGACACGTACGGACCACTGCAAGAACTCGAGGAGACAACAAGGTGTGTCTGTCCATTTTGTCAGAGGGAATTGGATGAAGACAGTTTGCTGGATCACTGTATCACTCATCACAGATCCGAAAGGAGACCTGTGTCCTGTCCGCTTTGCCGTTTTATACCAAACGAGAATCCAGGCAGCTTCAATGGCAGTTTAATAAGGCATTTGCAAGTTAGCCACACTTTGTTTTATGATGATTTCATAGATTTTAATATAATTGAGGAAGCTCTTATCCGAAGAGCCTTAGACTAGTCGCTTCTTGAATATGTGAATCATTCGAACACCACATAATTTTACAAATAGAAAAGGGAAGCGGAGCATTCAATTGTACCATTTCAGATGCTGCTTGAACAGTTGGAGGGAAATCGTCAATGTTTGATGGAAAATATACAACCCAGTTATAAGTTTGTCCATGGTTATTGTTGTATTGCATTCGAAAACTGCTTTCATTTTGATGGTTTACATCTAGCTTGTTTTTGAGTTTCTTAGACATTTAACAAGAAATAGACTCCATCAGTCATCAGTATATAGAAGAAACACAGGCTGCATATGAAGGTGGAGAATCTCTATTTGCAAATTGGGTGACATTAGGTGTAATGCTACATATTAATAACGACCACCATGGGTTAGTCAAGATAACTAATCTCTGCTCTATGTAAAAAGATGGAGAGAGATGCAAAGTGCAGATATTCAAAGAAATATGAAATTTGTTCCAATGCTCTTGTTGTAGTCTCTAATAGAATAACATGAATAATCTTGTATGGAAATAGGACAGGACAATTTTGAAGTTAACAAAGATCGTTTAACCAAATTATATCGTGTAATACTGTAACAAAATAAATTTTGTGCTAGCAAAAAAAAAAAAAAAGAAACAGAAGGTGGGTATGATGATGCATAGCTGTAATTCCAGCACTTGGAAGGCTGAGGCAGGAGGAGCAAAGCAAGTTCAAGGCCAGACTGGGCTACATAGTGAGTTCAAGGCCAGCCTGAACTACAGAGTGAGACCCTGTCTCAAAAAAAAAAAAAAACTCAGTGATTTCGCCACCTGCTGCACAAGCGCAAGGACCTGAATTCGATCCCCGACACCAAAAAAAAAAAAAAAAAAAAAAAAAAAAAAATCCCCTGTACCAAAAAAAGGGAAGAGAAACAAGAATACACATTCACTTACTCTACCCACCAAGACTATCTTTGTGAAACGCAATTCTCTGCTTCCTACTCCACTGCAGCTGTCAAAAGTTGATGTGGAAGAAAAACCGAAGGTGCCCAGCTGGAAGCTGGTTGTGTGTGATTGTGAGTCTGCCTCTTTCTTGTACTCCAGGGCCCACAGGGCCAGCTGTGTGCCCAATGCTGTGTGCTGCAGTGGGTAATGGTCAGTTTGGCCCTCAGGAAGCCCTGCATTCTGGCTTACTGTCCAGAACTAGCTCCAAAGGATCTTTCTGGTGCCCTGCTGTCTCGGGGGAATTCGCCAGAGTGCTGACCCCATGGGACCTTCAGTACTGTGAGGGCCAGGCTACTTAGCCCTGTGAAGCCCAGAGCTCAGAAGAGAACTCAGAGCCTAGCACAGTGTAGTCTACAGTTGGAATCAGGACGAAGAAGCCCTCTCCGGAAGCTTCATCCCTTCCAGGCCTTTATTAGATGAGGGATGCAGGACAAATCCCAGCTGGCTCCAGGCAGGTCCTGGTGGTGATAAGCACCACACACTCAGTACATTACACTAGCTGGTCTGACGTTCTCTGGATTTATTTATTTTTTCTTTGCAGTACTGGGATTGAACCCAGGGCCTTCAAAATATATCCCAGCCTATTTTTATTTTTTTAATTTTGAGAACATGCTTGGCATGTCCAAAGTCTTGGGTTTGCTCCCCAGCACCAAAAACCAAGCAGAATATCCTAGAAGATAAAATCTCCTACTTAGCTCAAAGGAAGGGGATCCCCAACAGCACTCAGTAAGAGGTAAATGAGGGTGTAGCTTCCTCTTTTGCAAAGCCCATGAGGCAGCAAGGGTGTCTACAACAGAAACCCAGACCATGGCCAGAAAGAGTCTTAGGAAAGAAGAGCCCAGAAACTAGCTCCTCATTCCTCAGCTTGGCTGAATGTTGGGGAACCAGGGGCTTTAAGAACTCCTGATACCCAGGGGCTGGGCAGATGAATGGATGTAGGTCAAAACAAGCATAGCCAAACATCCCCTGCGCATGGTAATGTCTAGATGTAGCTGTACAATTGTTCTCTGCAGAACCCTTTCCATTTTGCCATAAATGGAACATTTTTGAAATGCGATGTTGGGGAAAATTCCCAGGGGAGGCTGGGGTCCAGCCAAGGGTGAGCCCTACTACTGAATCTAGGCCCACACGTTTCACACCCTCTTTGACATCATCCGGGAACTTATTAGAAATGCAGGTTAGCAGGCCCCGACCCAGGTGGGCAAAGTCAGCAACTCTGGGGACAGAGCCAATGACTGGTGTTCTAAGAGTTAATGAAAGGCCCAGCCAAATCTCCTCGGAATAGGGGTGGTGACTGTCAAAAAGAGTGCCCCACAGCACAGAGCCAGCAGCACAATCAAGTGAAACCCTTGAGGCTGCGGCCTCCACACCCTGGACCTCTCCACCTGCCCAGTCATGGATCTACCTCTTTCTCCATTGGTTTCCTAGATCCTTTGTCTGGGTATTTCTTGGCCAAACTGACTGAGGTCTAAAACACAGGAAACCTGCCTAGGGACCTTGAACTCCCACATAGCCCAGACTGGCCTCACACTTGCACCGATTCTCCTGCCTCAGCCTCCCGAGTGCTGGGATTACAGTCATATACCGTCATGCCTACCTTTTTTTTTTTTTTTTTTTTTTTTAAAGAAATGGACCTTAACACTTGGGAGGCTGAGGCAGGAGAAATGTTGCAAGTTCCAGGCCAGCCTAGACTACATAGTGAGTTCAAGGCTAGCCTGGACTACATAGTGAGACCCTATCTCAAAAAAATGAAAGAAAAGAAAAAAGAAACGGACCTTATTGTGTCACAAACCAAGCCACTGCCCAGGAGAACCACTGGGTCATGTCTAGAAAGACAGGAAAGTTTAAACTTCTGAACACTCACCTCTCAGGCTCCGGTGCCTGTCCCTGTGGCTGCACCCAGAGGCTCTGGCTTGCTCAGGATCCAGGGAAAGAGGCTGGGTTTCCTGAAACCCAGAAAAGTCAGCTGGGCCAGTTTAAGAGTATTTTACATACAATAGGACCGACTTCAGATGACTGTCAGACCCAATGGAGAGGCTCAGAGATATCTTTCCCTTGGATCCCACCCAGAAGGCTACGCTGCAGGCCACGGTGGAGGAGCAGAGGGGTCAGGCAATGTCCACACTCTCCACTCCTTTATGGTCAAGGATGAGCCCCTTCTGTTGGTGACTTGGGAAAGAGACCACTGCAAAGGCCTTGGTTTAGCTCAATGGCAGAGGACTTGCTGAGCGTGCTCCAAGCCCTGACCTCACGCATCAGCCAGCCACCCACTCCCACTTAAAACAAGCAAAATCGTTTTAGGTTGTCATGAAGCAAGAAGAGGTTGGACCTGGTGTGGAATAGCCAGGGCTGGAGGACGGGAACAAGCCAGGCAGAATAAGATGGGGAAAGGTGTAGGGAACAGGGGAAGGGGACGTTACCAGAACCTCTGCAGTAAGTCCTAGTCTCCTGCGAGCCACGGCAGCACACGGCGAATTACAGGAAAGGTAGACAAATGAGACTGAGAAGAAGCTGAGCTTTGGGTCTGATCAGTGCTGCTCTGGGCGGCAAAGACAAGAAGCCCTAGCTTGCAGCACCTTTTATTTAGTACATCGGAAGAAACAAATGTAACAAATGAATAATGTAGATTTCAGTATCACATTGGGATGAACAAGGTGTAACAAAAGACTGGGTGGGGGCGGGGGAAATCTAAGAACAATGAGGAACTATGCAGATGAAGATTTGGTTCCTCCCAGGGTGTCTCCCACAGGTGTGGTCTAGTCCTGGAGCATTACAGCGTCATGGGATCATTGAGATCTCCCTTGTGACCTGAGGCCAAAATGGAATTATGTCTTGGAGTGTTATAGCTGGCCTGTAGGCAGGAGAACTAGGCCTCCTCAAATGATTTTTCCCCAGAATTATGTAGCATTCCACTTAAAACAAGGAAAATCGTTTCAGGTTGTCATGAAGCAAGAAGAGGTTGGACCGGGTGTGGAATAGCCACGGCTGGAGGACGGGAACAAGCCAGGCAGAATAAGATGGGGAAAGGGCTTTCCGGGCAGGGGACCAGCAAGGGGAAAGTCTTGAGGAGGAAGAGTTTCACAAAGAAGGAAGAGGCCATGGGAGGTTCTGGGGTCCCAGAGGCAGGTGGGGCCACAGCACAAGGAGCCTTCCTTGGAGCCCAGGAGGAGCGGAAGCCACTGGACAGTTTTCAGAGAGTTCTTGGCTTTGTATGGCCGCCCTCCCCTTGGAATGCCGTCCCCTCAAATATCCCCCTGTGGTATCCCTCACCTATGTCAGGCTTTGCCCGTCATATCATCCAGGCTATCCCTTCCCTCCCCTTCCTGCAGCACTCCCTGCCACCCTCCCTGTTTGCTTTCACATAAGCTTCTCTAACCACCGTGTAATTTGCATAGTTGTTTGTTTATTTGTAACTTTCTTTTTTGGTATCCAGAATCGAACTCAGGACCTTTCACTTGCCAGGCAGGCACGGTGCCACTGAGCTACATCCTCAGCCCAAAGATGAATGAATGAATGAACATTTCTTTTTTTTTTTTTTGGTACCAGGAATCAAACTCAGGACCTTGCGCTTGCAAGGCAGTGTTTGTTTATTCATGAATGTCATATCCGGGAGGGTTTGGGTCTTTTTGGTTCACTGCTGATCCTCAGAGCCCCAACACTGGTAGGTGCTCGGCAGTTACTTCTGGAATGAATGAAGCCGAGAAGAGGTAGCAGCAGGAGTCCAGACCCAAGGTGATGGTGGCCATGGGACAGGAAGAACCCAGGATGTCAGCCTGGGCAACCAGAGCCAGCCTATCCCCAGTTCCAGCACTTTGCGCTTCCCTTACGTGTTATGTCCTGTGGAGCTACCAACCCTAGAGTCCCGGATGCAGACCTGCCCCCTTTCTCCCCTCTTCTTCCTGTCTCTTTGGCATCATTATCCGAAATAAACTTGAGGGGCAAAATGTCATTTTTAAATCTATGCCCAGATCCCCAAATTCTCTGCAAAATGTAAATAAGTAGCCAACCTAAATTTACCTAGAACTTAGTATATTGTTTTCACTTCCATTTTTGAGATAGAATTTATATACTATGGTGCTCCTCCCCTTTATAATGTAAGACTAAGTGGTTTTTAGTATATTGATAATCATTACCACTATCTAATTCTAGAACATTTTCATCACCCCAAAAAGAACTCCAGTAACCATTAGGGTCACACTCCGTTTCCCCCTCCACGCCACTAATAATCTATTTTCAGCCTCTGTGGAGTTGTCAATTTTGCACATTTTATAGAAATGGACTGCTCCACCACATGGGCTTTTGTGGCTGGCTTCTTTACTTGGCATACTGTTTGTGAGGTTCACCCATGTCGTAGAACATTTCAGCCTTTCATGCCTTTTTATGGCCAAATATTCCATTATATGTATGGCCCATGATTTGTCCTTTCATTCTTCTGTTGACAGACTTCCCTTGCCACTTTTTGACTATTATGGCTGCCAGGAACATGTGGCGCAAGGTTTGTGTGGACACACACTGTATTTTCAGTTCCGTCGGGTGTGTGTATAGCGGGAGTGGAACTGCTGGGTCATTCGGTACCCCTATATTTAGCCTTCTGAGGAACTGCTGGGCTGTTTTCTTATGCTTCACCTCCAAGAGGCTCTGCTGATGGGGAAACTGGTGGTGGGAAGGGAGAGAAGTGGATCTGAGCTCATTCTCAGGGGCGGGGAATGGTGGGCGCAGGGCTGGGAGCTGCTGTAAAGCTCTGAGTACTGCTGTGTGAGTCACTGGTCCAGGTGCTGGAGTCGCCTCTGAGAGCAAGGCAGCCTCGGCCACTGCCCTCTCCTGGAGACACAGTCTCCAGGAGAAACCAGGAGGCCGAGAAGCACAGTGTCAACAAGCACAGCAGTGAAGGCTCTGAGAGGGTACCTGCTAATGTACCCCATCCTCTGCATAGTGACTAAGAAGTCGTGCTTGGAGCCAGCCTGTCTCGGCTCCAATTCCTACCACTTCATAGCTGGGAGACCCAGGCAGTTTCCCTAAGCTCTCACTATGTCTCTGTTTGTCATGTGGAAAATGGGCAGAGTAATAGTGCCTGTTTTGAGGGTTGCAGGGTGAGTTCAAGCCACCAAACTCTACAAAGCTCTCAAAACCTGCTATGCTAGGCATGGTGGCACGTGCCTGTAAACTCAGCACTCAGGAGGCTGAGGCAGGAGGATTGCCAAGAGTTTGAGGCCAGCCTGAACTACAAAGCAAGACCCTGTCACAAAACAAAACAAAACAAAACAACTGGTATAGTCAGCCAGAAACACAGACCAGCAGTGAGGTTGCTACTGCTCTGTCTACGTCTTGCCTGACAGTCAGAATATGAGTCCTGGTGCCTTCCACCTCCGCTGTCCCCCCCTGCCACAGGCCCATTGCCTCTACACAATGCCTACATCAACCAGGGTACCCCCACGCTCTGCTCTAACAACCTGCAGGTTAGCTCATCGGACTCAAACCCCTCATTAAAATGCCAGGCTCGTCTGGCATAGAAAAGGAAATGCTTTTTTTTTTGGTACTGGGAATCAAACTCAGGACCTTGCACTTGCCAGTCAGGTGTGGCACCACTGAGCTAAACCCCTGGGCCCTGGAAATGCTTTTGATGTATTCATCCTCTCTCCTTAACCAGGTTGTGAGCTCCCTGAAACCAGAGCTTGTCATTCCTGTACTGCTACAAAATTTGGGCAAGAAAAAGAAGAGGAGGCAAAGTTGCAGAGTAGGGTCGGACTGACCACGCCCATCACTCGGCTCTGCTCCCTGGAGCTGCCGGAAGGGATGGCTCCGGAGACACCCCAGACCTCTCTTACTCGTCTGCAAAGTCTGGATGGGGCAGTAGCCTGCAAGGTGCAGACAGGGCTGGGCAGTGCTGCCAGGGACCCAAGGCCATGCCTGGATGGTGCCCTGCAGACCCACGGAATTCAGGAAGTCTATGGGGTCAGGATGTAAACCACCCGGGAGTGTCCTCTGATCCCTATCGCACACAGTGTGCCGAGTACAAGGGATCTGCTGTTCGGGTGGGTGATCTTTCTCTCCCAGCCCTATGGATGCTTCTCTGGCTGTTCTCACTCAGCAGGAACTGGAGCAGAAGTATTCAGTTCACTGCGTCCAGGGAAATAATAAGAAACCCACATGGGGCGAGGTTGTGTAATCCCAGACTGCAGTGCCTTGTCATGAGCCCTTGGTTCCAAGAAGATGCACATTCCATTCTATGCTGACCTCTGCTCCTGAGAATTTCCTGAGTTCGCCTTAACGCATGGAGAGTTTATAACAGAGGCTATCTTAAAACTTCCTGCTGTGGATGATGGCAAATACCTGTAATCTCAGCTACTCACGAGACTGAAGCAGGAGGATTTTATGTTTGAGAACAATCTAGGTGAGGAGGACCTATTTCAAAACAAAAAGGGGAGGATAGCTCAGTGGTAGAGCACCTCTGGGTTCCATCCCCAATACCACACACACACACACACACACACACACACACACAGAGTTCCTTCCCCCTCCCTGATCCTGATGCCCTTAAACGACCACAGATGAGCAAGTGCATCACTGGCTGGGTCTTCACGAAGGTACACAGAACGTTGTTTGCCTTTGAAAGGGGGTCTTTCCTCCAAGTGAACTTCATAAGCTTGAGTTCCTTATTTGTACTGAAAAAAGATCACAGAATTTTTTTCTACTGCAAAAAGCAAAAATCTAAAAGTCATGGGCTGGGGATTTAGCTCCGTAGCACTGCACCTGCCTCGTAAGTGCAAGGTCCTGAGTTCCATCCCTGGTACTGGAAAAGAAAAAAAAGTCACACATAGTTTAAGTGGTTTCCATTTTTTTTCTGTGGCAATTTCAAGAGGCAGAGAGGTTACCGTCCCTGAGCTTCCTGGGGTGTTGAACAGCAGCAGCACCTGCTTCACTCTGGTTCATGTTTCAGAGGCACAGTTAAGCCAGGGAATTTTGTGCAGGCCGAGCCCCTGGATATGAGTCTAGAGAACTCGGAGAAATTGCACTCATTTGACAGAGGCGAAATTAAAACTGACCTTTGTGTAGCAGACTCCTCCCAAGATAGGGTGAATGAGTTGTTCGATCAAGATGAAGGGCAGGGGAGATTTCCTAATAATTTAAGGAAACTTACAAGAAACACTTCACTAATCAGTCTGTATTTTGCCCAAAATTGGTAAAATTTAAGCATGAAATAAAAAATTGATCATAGGCAGAAAGAGTTGACTTCTCTCTGGTGGTGGCTAAAATTGGGCAATAAGGAAAGATGAATAGGAAGACAGAAAACACAAGAGGAATGAGCTGGTAAACACCGAACTCATATTTAACAAAAGCCATCGAGGCCCCAGAGAAGACGCCAGGGACAGCACTCGCCAGGCACAAGGGAGCAAGGCCACTCCCAAGCCCTGTGCATGCCGGACACTGCAGAACTTTGGCCAGATCTTAACGACAGACTTTCTGAACAGCAGTGGAAGTGTGACAGCATATATGAAGTGGGCAGAGATTCAGAAAACCCAGGGCTCAGGCTCAGTTCCCTGGAAGCCCAGCTGTGGACCTGCTGTCCCTTGAATTCCGGGACAGCAGCTTGTCCTGGGCCACATGGCTGACACTGAGAAGAGGCCACCGCCAGGCAGCCCACTTTTCCTTCAGGTGTCAGCAGGCTGGTCACTGGTTTCGTTCCGGTTAAAATCTCCATGCTTCCTTTGCCTGAGGACAAAACCTTTAAGATACAGAAGAAGCTGGAAGACTAACTTCCTGGCACAGGAGAATACAGGTTAGGCCTCAGGGAGAAACCCTGCTGGTCTTTAAGAAGTCAGAGAGGATGAGAACTGGAGAGGACCCACGACCTCTGTCACCTTTTGTCCCCGTACCCTGCACTGTCCTGTGTCTATGTCTACCAGTTAGTATCCTCCTATGGAACTGGAAGTGTGGGCTACACACCTCCTGTCCCACTTTGTCTTCCCCAAAGGAGTCAGTGAAGGAGTGGGGAGAGTGGGTCAGACAAGCCACCTGGGACCTGGGGACCTGGAGTCCTGCCTCTGCCATCACCCAGGCCATCAACGGGTCCTTGAGAGTTCATTCCACCTCTCTGGCTTTGTTCCATCCTCCCCACACACGGGGCTTCCCCTCTGTACGGGAAGCACTGTGCAAGTGGGTAGAGTCTGAGTGATACATGACGTTCTTTAGGAGAACAAGGCCTGTGGCTTTCCTCAGGAAAGAAAAGGGAGCCAGGCACAAGGTCCATGCCTGTCATCCCAGCATTCTGTGAGGCTAAAGCAGGAGGATCACCAGTTTGAGCCTAGCCCGGGCAACTTAATGACTTAGAGAGACCCTGTCTGAAAATAAAAAATAAAAAGGGCTGGGGATATAGCTCAGTACCAAGGCCCTGAACGCAATCCCCAATACCACAAATATATGAAGGAAGAGGAGGAGGAGGAGGAGGAGGAGGAAAAGGAGAAGGAGAAGGAGTCATGTCTGAGGTCCTTGTTCTCTGGCTCTGGACATCAGGTCGCCACTTCCTGGGTCTGTCATTTGACATAATTTTATGTAAGCTGTTACTACTTGAATCTCAAATATCTGCTCAGACAGCCAGGATTCTTGCCACTGACAGCTATTCTATTTGTTTAAACAAAGCCTTGTTTTTGCTGCTAGGCTGAGAAGCGAAGTCCCCATGGTGATACTGCTACCTCTCACCAACTGGTCACCAGTGTGCATTCCGGGACCACAGTGTTTCCGCATTTGGGGGGAGGCTGGGGATGAGCTAGGCCACCAGGACTTTTCCCTAACCAAGGCCTGTCTCCCACAGAGGAAAAAGATTTGAGTATTGAGAAAAAAAACTGAGGGCCTCTGTACTAAGTTACATCCCCAGCCCTTTTTAAATTTTTCTTTGGTACTAGGGATCAAACTCAGAACCTTGCACTTGTGAGGCAGGTGGTGGCACCACTGAGTTAAATCCCCAGACCCACTTTTAAAATATTTTTTATCTTGAGACAGAGTCTCACTAAGTTGCCCAGGCTAGGCTTCAATTTGTGATCCTCCTGACTCAGCCTCCCAGAGCATGGGATTACAGGCTTGTATCACCAAGCCTGGCTGGGTCAGGGTTTTACGAACTGACCACAATGACCTCAGAGTGTCCATCCTGGCTGAATGTGGGCCAAAGGCACTTTCGCTGGTTCCTAGAAGTGGTGTCAGCTTGAGCCCAGCAGCCCAGGACAGACTGCTGTCACCAGCTCCCCCACCCCGCTTCTGTCCCCAGCAGTCTGTGCCCCTAAGTTAACCTCCCTGTCCCTGACCTGCTGCACACCCTCGCCAGCAGCCAGCTGTGCCTCTTCTCCTCTCAGTGCTCAGCCCCATCGCTGGACGTGGAGCTCTCCACGCAGGCCTGGGCTGGGCCAGGCTTGAGCTGTGAGCCTGCACAGCCCGGAATCTGCTGACCTGAAGAAGGGTCAACAGGAAACCTAGGGTTTCCCGGTTCCTTCCTCTGGCCCCAATTACATTAACAGGGGAAAGACAGAAGGGTGGGGACAGCAAGGAACCCGTGGTCCAGGACATGTGCCCGGGCTCTGGGACTGACTACTGTCCCTAATCCGAGTGTTTCTGTTCATTAATTAAATTAATTTATTTGTGCTACTGGAGATTGAACCCAGGGCCTTTGTACTATATCCCCAGTCCTTTCTTTATTTTTCGTTTTAAGAAAGGGTCTCAATAAGTCACTAAGTTGCCAAGGCTGGGCCCGAACTTGCCATTCTCCTGTCTCGGCCTCCCACAGTGCTGAGACTACAGGTGCACAGCATTACACCTGGCTGTGTTCTTCTTACTACCTCAGTTTTGGGTCTCCCCCGGCCAGGGTTGACATGGCAGAAAGGAAAGCCCCAGCTGGGCCTCTTCCAGGGCAGCCGGGCAGGCAGGGGCACTTTCTCCCCAAAGAGAAGCATTTGGGGTCCTAACCAGGTGAGGGTGTGACCTATGCCTGCAGGTGTTGCAAAGAAAGAGAGGTTACTGCTTCTACCAAGTGCCACCTTGCCTTCCGTGGCAGCAGTGAGGAGCCTCCCCAAAGGTCCCTTCCCTTCCGTTGACCTTTGATCAGGGCACCTTGGCTGTCAAGGAAGCCCATGGAGCCCCTTCTCAGACACTGTTTGCTGAGGAGTTTCTGGTGAGGGGGACGGAACCTAGGACCCGGCACATGGTAATCATGTGCTCCACCACTGAGTTGCACCCCAGCCCCAGAACACTGTCTTATAATACATAGATCAGAGCCCAGCACGGGGGTGGGGTGTGTGTGTGTGTGTGTGTGTGCGCGCGCGCGCGCGCGTCTGCAATACCAGCCCTCAGGAGGCTGAGGCAGGAGGATCACTAGAGCTCAAGAGTTCAAGTGTTAGTAAGACTCTGTCTCTTAAAAAACAATACTAAGATAATCCAAAATGCACAGGGCTTCAGTTGAAACAATTATATTGGTACTGGTATTCACAATATCTTTTAAATGGTGATATATGTACATATTAATGCATTAAATAATAAAATCAGAGAGCATATCTAGTAATTACCTTAATTATTTTCCTTCGGTCTTGAGGAGTGAACATAGGATCTTGTGCATGTTGAGCATATGCTGTACCACTGAGCACCACCTTCAGGACAATTACCTTAATTTTATTTATTTATTTATTTATTTATTTATTTATTTATTTATTTATACCGGGGATCAAACTCAGGTCCTTGCGCTTGTAGGGCAGGCACCAGAACCACTGAGCTAAATCCCCAGCCCAATTACCTTAATTTTAAAGTAGGGATGAGTTTAAATGATATTTCAAGATGCTCCAATATAAAACAAAATGAAATTATCTGGATTTCTATGGGTGACAAAGTCACAGGCATTGCTGACATTGCTGTGGTTTGACATACAAATCCATAGCAGGTTAATCGAGGTAGCACACTCCTAACCAGGAGGCTGAGGCAGGAGGATTGCTGAGAGTTGAGGCCAGTCTGGACTACTTAGTGAGTTCAAGGCCAGCTTGAATGACACAGTGAGACCCTGTCTCAAAACAACTGAAAAAAGGGCCGGGGATTTAGCTCAGTGGTTTCGGCGCCTGCTTCGCACACAAGGACCTGAGTTTGATCCCCGGTACCAAAAACAAACAAACAAAAAACCCAACAGGGGGGGGGGTGAGAGGGAGAGGGAGAGGGAGGGAAAGAGGGAGAGAGAGAGAAAGAGAGAGAAGGAAGGAAGGAAGGAGGGAAGGAGAGAAAGGGAAAAATTTTTTAAAAGAGGAAAAGGGGGCCAGGGATTTACCTCAGTGTTTCCATCGCCTGCCTGCCTCGAAAGCGCAGTCTGGAGTTTGATCCCCAGTACCAAAAAAAGAGGAAAAAGGCCAGGGATTTAGCTCAGTGGTGCCACCGCCTGCCTCGAAAGCACAAGATCCCAAGTTCGATCCCTGGTACTGAGAAAAAAAAAAAAAGAAAGAGGAAAAGCAATCCATAGTGGAAAACACCCAATGCTAGTTAATGAGAATTAAGGAATGGTTCGTTCCTGCTGAATTTCTTTGAATGTGATCTGTGTGCTACAGCATTAAGAATCTGAAGCTGACCCCCACAGTCCTGGGATGACATCTAGAGCAGAGTTCTCAAACCTGGTTCCTGACCGCCTTACCAGGCAGGGTGTCCAGCCCCACTCCTGGCCATTTGAATCAGGGCCAAATTCCCCAGGGGATTTGAGGTACTGCCGTGTGGCCAGAGAGCAGGGCCAGCAGCAGGAGGAGTGGTTTGGGGGCTCTCGGGGGGGTTCCATAAGCCTGGGTCTGCCAGGACTACAGCCTGGGCCCCACTGCCCATCAGCTAGTTTCCAAAAATTCAAATTCTGTGTGTGTGTCTCTGTGTGGGTGTGTGTGTATACCAACAATAATATGTTTTGCGTCAATAGCAGCAACAGTTTCTTCAGGTTCTGTACTCATCTGAACAAACATACAGACATCCAGCATACTCCTTTAAAGAAAAGTAAAAGGAAAACAACAAAGTTCTGTGACCAGTGTGTAATGGTACTACTGTGCAGCATCTCTGCAATGTAGCAACACTTTTTTATTAGCTTCTCATTCATCAACTGGAAAGAAAGCATTCTAGAGAATTTAAAACATTAAAAGCTGGGCGTGGTGGTGCATGCCTTTAATCCCAGCACTTGGGAGGCTGTGGCAGGAGCCTGGGCTGGACAGTGAGTTCAAGGCCAGCCTGAACTGTATAGCAAGACCCCATGTCAAAAAAACAGAACAAAACAAACAAACAAAACCCATTAAAAACAGCTCTGCTACAGCATGGCTGCCACTACGCATCATAAAGTACATGTGAGGTAATTTTACAATGTTTACTGTTTTAGTGCTGGGGTGCAGATCTCTGCCCTCATAGGGCTTACACTTTAGCAGGATGAGGTGGCAGCTGGGGAGAAACAAAGCACATGTCATGCTTAAGGACAGGGGAGAAACAAACAAGGTAAGGCAGATGGGCACTTGGAAGTGGGTGCACTCTTCTTGAATGAGGTCAGGGTGCTCGTCCAAGAAGTTTACATCTGAGTGCGGATTTAAGCGGGCAGGAGCCTGGGGGCTACAAGTCCCCTTCCTGAGGAAGTCCGGATCCAGCTTGCACGGGGAGAGTCAGAGTGAAAGTGTCAGGCGAGGAACAAGAGGAAGTGAGGGACAGGGTTGGAAAGCCCTGAGCTTCCAGAGCATAGATATTGGGAAATGGGAAGAAAATGTTCAAAGGAAGGGGAATAAGGAAGGGAGAGGGGGAAAGGAAGGGAGGGACAAGGAAAAAAAGTGAAAGTAGGGCCGGGGATTTAGCTCAGTGGCACCATGCCTTCCTTGAAACCACAAGGTCCTGAGTTCGATCCCCAGTACAAAAAAAAGTGAAATAGAAAGAAAAAATGAAAACACTGGGCTGGGGATTTAGCTCAGTGTTGTCACCACCTGCTGCGCAAGTGCAAAGTGTTCCATCCCCGGTACCAAAAAAAATGGAAACACTTTTGTATACAGAGAGGGGAGGGGGCTGGGGAGCCACGCCCATGCTTTCACCAGCAAGAGACTGTGGCAATGGCTTTGGGCCACCCCCACAGCAGCAAGAGCTAGAGGGAACCGTCTCCTCCCCTGCAGAGAACCACCTAAGGGGGAAGAGAAGCTGCAGGAAGTGAGAGCCTGGAGCCAGGAGCTGTGGAAGGCCCATGCCCACCCGTGCTCAGCAGTGCCCCCATCCTGGCCCTCACCTGCCCCTGGGTGGGTGACACTTGTCCTCTGGACCTGCCAGGTGGACTCTTTGGCACACTGCCACCCCCAGGACTTTGTGTGTCTCTCATCTCTGCCCTGAGTCTCTCCCCCTAGTTATGTCTACCACTCACTGTCACTTCACTACTATTCTCAAGTATCACCTCAGAGTGGCCTTCCCAGACCCTCCTATCCTACCCAAATGCTGCACTACCTCTACCACCCTGTTCCTCTCTGTCCCCATGTCCTGCTCCCTACAACCCACGCCAGATTAGATACCAATGCATGCAGATGTAATGACGGTCTGCCTCCATCATTAGCCTGTGGGCTCCACAGGCCAGGGACGGTGTCATGTTCCTCTGTAGCATGTCATTGTATCCCCACCAGAGTCCAGACCAGCACCTGGCACAAACTAAGCCCTCTGTTCTTCCTCTTTTTTTTTTTTTTTTTTTTTTGGTACCAGGGATCAAACTTGGGTCCTTGCACTTGCGCAGCAGGCGGCGAAACCACTGAGCTAAATCCCCAGCCCTATTCTTCCTCTTCTTTGGGTAAGAAGTTGCTGGGGGAAATTTCCATCACTAACAGAATTCTTAGAATTACTGTATCTTTATTTTCTTTTGGTGTTTTGAGACAGGGTCTCACTATGTACCCCAGGCCGGCCTCAAACTCATGGCGATCCTCCTGGCTCTGCCTCCTGAGTTCTGGGATTACAGGCATGTGCTACCATACCAGGCTGGAAATACCTTTCTCACAGAAGATACTCTTCAATTGTACTGAACTGGACAGCGTTTCCCCAAAAAGTCCATATCCACTAGAACCCCAGGATGTGACTTTATTTGGAAACAAGGCGTTTTGTTTTGTTTTGTTTTGTTTTGTTTTTGGTAACGGGGATCTAACTCAGGACCTTCTGCTTTCAAGGCAGGGGGTAGCACCACTGAGCTAAATCCCCAGCCCGGAAGCAAGGTTTTTGCAATGTAACCAAGTTAAAATGAAGTACTATTAGATTGGGATGCACTGGTGACTGTAAGAAGAGGGGAATTTGGCACAGAGGGGAGAGGATGTGAGACAGAAGGAGGACCCCTATGACCAGGGTCAGAGACTGGGGACAGTGTCTTCGGGCCAAGGAGTGGGGAGATTGCTGAGCAGCTAGAAGGGAGGGCGGGGTCCTCTCCACAGCCCTGGAGAAGCGAGGCCCTGCCCAAACCCTGACTTCGACTTCTGGCATCCACGGCACTGAGAGAATAAACGTGTGTGGTCACCGGTCATGCAGCCCATGGTCCTTTCTCCAAGCAGACACACCAGTGTGACCTGGAATTGTGGCCATCAGTGGCCAAAGATGCATCACTGCATTCACTGGGTGCCGTGCCTGGAGGGAGCCACAGCATCAGACCTTCCCTGCCTTCCTGGGGACTGTGACTTGCTAGGACATGGCTCACAGCCAGTTTCTGCCAAGATGTCCCTGCCCATTCTTATAAGTGCACCACCCAGAAAAGGGAAGCAATGGGCTTGCAGTGACGGGCAGGCGGTGACCAGAGGAAAGGGTGCTGGGTCCCAGCCAGGAGGGTGTCAACTCCCAGCAGCACTGTCCAGTCATATATAATGCCAGACACAACTGCATTTGCAGTGCTCTAACTGGTACTGGGTCAACAGTACTGGGGATGAAATCCAGGTGCTCCAGTGCACTCTTCCACTGAGCTCTACTCCCAGCCCTGCAGCCTTTAAAAGTAAAAGAATGAGATGGATACTTTTGTTGTTATTTTTGTTTTGAGATAGTCTGGCTATGTGGTTCAGGCTGGTTTTGAACTCACTATGTATGTAGTCCAGGCTGGCCTCGAACTCATGATCCTCCTGCTTCAGCTTCCCAAGTGCTGGGATTACAAACATGCACCACCATACCCAGCTAACTTATTATTCGTGTAATTATTTAGTGGTGCTGGGGATGGATCCCAGGCAAGCACTTTACTGAGCTACACCCCTGGGTCCATTTTTCTTTCATACTAAATCTTCAAATCCACTTGTACTGCTGGGCATGGTGTTGCCAGCCTGTAATCCCAGCACTGGGGAGGCTGAGGCAAGAGGATCACCCCCAGTTCAAAGCAAGCCTGGACTATATAGCAAGAGTCTGTCTACAAAAAAAAAAAAATCTACTTTGCACTCTCAGCACCTCTCAGTGTAGAACAGCCATGTTTCAAGGGCTCAGACATACTGGGTGGTGCAGAACCAGCTTCCAGATGCCCGAAAGTGCTAGAGGCCCTTAGGAACTCTGCGAAGTTCATGCATTTCCCTAAAACTCGCACCCAGAATTCAGGTGCATCGGCTTCTTCCTCAGGAGTGGGGTGATGATTTTAGCAGATGTTCCAAGGAGCCTGGGTCTCCAAAGACTAAGAAGCGCTGTGGTGGGTACAGATGTGTGGACTGCAGATTTTATCTTCCCGTACTCAGGACAGGTGGCGGCTGTGGTCAGAGACGGGGGAGCTCACAGGTCCCTGTCACCTGGGAGACATGCAGACCAGCAGCTGTGCTGTGCGTGACCAGCTGGGATCCTTGGGGTGACGTCAGTGGAGAGGAGGCTGTGGGGAAGGAACTGAAGTTGAATGAGAGCAGCACTTTCCACCCCTCCTACGCCTCCCAAAACAACACATTCTGTGCTCTGATCTCACAGAAATTTCTACAGAGAGGACGCAACTTCCTCTTTCTCCTGGGCCCCTAACTTACTCATCTGAGCCTCCTCTGACTGTGTTCTTCATCCCAGTGTCCCTCCCTGCCACTCAGAGATGCTTCCTGGGAAACCTCTCCTCCTCCCCTGGGCTACCTACGAGGAAGTTTCTTTGCAACAGGTCCCCTTTAGAGTCACCTGGGGGCCTGGAGCCCCCTGCTGGGATGGTTCTCACATTGGTTCTGCGTCTTTGGCTTTGGTTTTAGTTTGCCCCTATGGAAAGATAAGTAAGAATTGCTTTGCAGTCACTTGAATTTTGAAGCCAGACTTCTGCTTCTGAGACCCTGAGTAAATCTTCTTTAACCTCTGGAGCCTGTATTTCCTTCCGTGCAGGAAGATGATAATGTGAGGTTCAATTACTCATAGCTCTGAAAGTTCCTGACGGCCCTCCACTCCCCACTCCCACCATCACAGGAAGCTGTACTCTGGTGGCTTGAAGGGGAACCAGAGATGTCATACATCAGGACATTTCTGATGAGCATTCTTCCTTGAATTCCTCCAAAGATGCCAAAATAAAGATAGACATAGTTATCTTTATTAACGCCCCCAAGGATGGAAAGAGTATTTCTGCAACCCATCTGAGTCCTGACTCTCTCCCACTCACAGGTCACTTTCCAGTTCTACTTGCAAATGTGGGCATTTGATGCTGACCCTGTAGTTCTCACAAAGTCAGCAGCTGGGCCTCCACGGCTTCTGATGGCCAGAATGTGAACACTGGCCATTGGCTACCCTCACGAGGAGATGATATATTTGTAAAAGAACATAAATTTCCAAGCAACGAATCATTTCAGAAAGTCCCACACTGGATTACTCCCTAAGATCCCCTGTGGGGCCTGGATTTCCCTGACTCCCTTTCCCAGAAGAGGACAGAGGGCCCAGTCTGGCCTCCCATGACATGCCGAGGTCCCCCTTTCCGGTCCTGCTTCCCCGTGAAGTTTCCATGCTTCTCAAGCTCCCTGAGCTTCCAGACTTCCTCCCTGAGTTGCCAAAGACTGGGATCCTGGAGCCTCTTCTTTGGCCTCTGTTCAAGAAACTTGAAGCCTGAGTCCCCAGCCAGAGCCTTTGCCAATTGCTGGGTTGGATAAGCACATAAAGGAGGAGCAGAAGTGGAAATTCAGATCAGCTCCGGGCCTAGACATCAGTTACCTCAGCCTGTGCAGCTCATGCTTAGGTCAAGTCCCATTGAACTTGAAATTGCAAAAGAGAGGAAACAAGTGTTGCTGCAAAACAGCCTAACCACAATGCGGCACATCTTGTTTGTTATCTGTGTATGACGCCTCTTGAGTTTCAGAAAACAGCCCTATTGCAAGACTAGCTCTCAGGCCAGGAACTGGGTCTTCTCTACCAGATCAGCCAGAGAGGGTGGGGCAGAGGCTCCCACACATTCAAAAGCAATTTCCAAGAGTGGTCTTCCAGAGGAATTTCAGCAAAATGAATCACAAAGCCAAAAGGACAGCATTGGGCCGGGATGTAGGTCAGCGGCGCCACATTTGCCTGGTAGGCGCAAGGTCCTGAGCTCAATTTCTGGTACCAAAAAAAAAAGAGAGGGAGAGAGAAGCATAAACCAGATGGTGGCACACGACTGTATCCCAGCACTTGGAAGGCTGAGGCAGGAGGACTGACATGAATTCAAGGCTAGCTGGGCTACATAGTGAGTTCAAGAACAGGCTCAACTACATAGGCAGACCCTGTCTCAAAAAAAAAGGGATGTGTAGAAAGAAGGAAAAATTTCAGGCCAGACGTGTTTTTCCTGAGCTGCTAGCTGCTAGCTGGTGGCATGGACAACAGTGTTGAATTTGTGAATTGGTTCCATTTCCCTCTTCTCATTTTTTACAAGGAAACTGTGACCCACCGTAGTGAGGTGTTCATTTCACTATCAGTCCACTTTACATTCATATCTTCATTTTTCCCTGTTTTCTTATCAGTGTGCTGGAATTGCCTCTAAATTTTATTTATAATAAGGAAGAGGGAAAAAGGGAAATATGGATCTTGCCCTTGAGTAATCAATCAATAAAAGCTAAGAAAGGAGACAAGTAAACAGGAATAAAAATAACACTGTGGAACTTAACATTCACTGTGCACTTATGCAAAGGACGTTAGTATGTGCCCCCTCACTAAATCCCTGACAGTCCCAGTGAACTATTATTTTGCCCCACATTAGCATTAGTGATGCAGAAAAGGACAGTCACCAGGCCAGCGTCACAGCTTCTGAATGGTAAGGCTGGGACTCAACCCCGACGAGGATGATACTGAGGCAAACATCAATGAAACCACACATGAGGGGCAGAGAGCAAAGGCACCACAATGGGATTGGTCATGGTGCAGAAGAGGTGTGGAGTTGAAGATTAGAGAGCTTACTTCGTGCCAACCTGCTCTAAAAAACCGCTAACGTTTCTTAACTCAGATGCAGATTCTCACTGGGTTTCTGGTGCCCTGGTTGTCCCAGGTCTAACATTCTCCCTCCCCTAAAGCCAGACTACAGGAAAGAGGCATGGTCAGCACACTCCAAGGGCAGCAGCTGTGCTTATCCCTGTGGCCCCAGCACCTGGCACAGTGCATGGCATGGGACAGGAAGGAGTGAACGGGCTCCACGGACTCTGTGAGGATGAAGGAAGCCAGGCACGGGTCCCCAGCACCCTCTGATCACACCAGAGCCCAATACAGGGACACACGGTGACCCAGCAGGTTCCTGACAGTGCCTGTGCCATTCACTGTCACATCGTTCACCTAAGTGCTGTTCAGCTTTTCTCATTTCAACGAAAGAAAAAATCAAAGTAACCTGGCTATTACATATAGAGAAAGAAGAAAATAAAAACAAGTCTATATCCAGAGCATCGGCCAGGGCAGCCCCTGGCCAGGTGGGGCCAAGGAGGTCTCTGGACTTTACATCCCCAATGCTTTGCTTGCTCAGCTCTGGACCACGCTCCTCTGCAACAAGTGCTGCCAGCAGATGGAAGGCAGGGCCCAGTGGTCAGGTCCCATGTCAGGCACTGTATTAGTCATGGTGCTGCAGGGACACAGAACACACGCATACACACACGTGCACACACATGCACACACTCCTATTGTCATGTGCTGAATACCAGCATTATGATCGGCGACGAGCCTGGTCCCATAAGATTGTAATGGAGCTGAGAATTTTCTGTCACCTCGAAACCTCACAGCTGTCATGACATTCTAGCACAATGCATTCATCACTGCTAGTATAACAGCCCTACCTCACTGCCAGTTCCATAAATGGACAACACACACAATCAGGTACAGTGCATAACACTTGATAATCATAAAGAGCAAGCTGGTTGCTGGTACATGCCTTTGGCATATTATACTTGAGATCATTATTTTAGAGGATGCTCCTTCTCCTTACAAAAGAAAAAGGAGGGCTGGAACTGTAACTCGGTGGTAGAATGCTTGCCTAGCATGCATGAGGCCCTGGGTCCAATCCTCAGTGCCATAATAAGAAAAAAAAAAAAGGAAAGAGTTTACTGTAAAGCAATCTGTGGTGCAAGAGCTCAGGTTCACACAGCTCACGTTCACTGCATCTTCTGATCATATGAAAGGCCACCTCAAGTGATTGACAGATGCCATCTGGTTCTGTGTGAATCTGTGTGATGTTAGCACAGTGACAAGCTCCCCTAACAGACACGCTTCTCAGAACTCATCCCTGTCTTTAAGCAATGGGTAGCTTAATGTTTTTCACAGTATCAGGAATCGAACTCAGGACTTTGCGCTTACCAGGCAGGCATGGCCACTGAGCTACATCCCCAGCCTGGGTAGCTTAATTATTTAAAGGAAATGGTTCATACCATTGAGAGGGCTGGCAAGTTTGAAATTTGCAGAGCAGGCTGAGGCTGAGAGGCTGGAAATTCTAGCAGTGTTAGAATCACAGTCTTGAGTTTAGGGACAGAATTCTTTTCCCAGAGAATGGCTTTTTTTTACTTTTTTCCAGTACTGGGGAATGAGCCCAGAGCCTTCACAGTGAACTACATCCCCAGCTCTTTTACTCTATCTATCTATCTATCTATCTATCATTTATTTATTTGTTTATTTTGAGACAGGGTCTTAATAAGTCACTAAGTTCCTAGGCTGGGCTCAGACTTGCAATTCTCCTGCCTCATCCTCCCTTATTGCTGAGATTATAGGCTGTACAACACCATGCCCAGTGAGGAATGGCTTTTGTTTTTTGAGACAAGGTCTCACTATGTAGTTCATGCTGGCCTTGAACTCACTATGTAGCCAAGGCTGGCCTCAAACTTACAGCAATTCTCCTGTCTCAGCCTCCCAAGTGCTGGGATTACAGGTGCGTGCCATGACGCCCAGCTACAGGATGGCTTCTTTTAATGTCTTCCACTGCTTGGATGAGGTCTACCTATTATGGAAGATAATCTTTATTCAAAATCTCCTGATTTAAAAGTTAATCTCATCTCCCAATTACCACCACAGCAACATCCAGAAAAATGTTTGACCAAATAACTGGCACCAAAGCCTAGGCAAAGCCAACACAAAATTAACCATCGCGGGAACCACTGTCTTAGACCTCGGGGCCATGAAGAGTCTGGAGGGCCTAGCCGGGGCATGCATGGCATTTTGCAGTTTGGTCTATGGTGAGCCAGGTCCGGTCTAACGTGGGACTCTGACAGTGGAGCATGACGGGACCAGGCCTCTGCGGTCCCACGCGCGTCAGTGGCAGCTCAGCAAACCTTTCAAATCCCAGCGGGCTGGTGAGGAGCAGCCCGGTACCCCACCTACCTGTCAGCAGCGCTCTCCATCAGGCCTCGGGCCGGGGTTGCTCTTGAGCGCCACCCTGAGGGCGGTGATGCTGGTACAACCGCTGACTGGAGCCTGGATTGTGTCTGAGACAAAGCCTGTTGCAGAGAGACCTGTGTACTTTGACCACTTAAAGAAAGATCGGGCCATCAGATAAAGTCATCCAAGAAAGGCATGCAAAAAACCCTCAACAGAAAGTTCGTGGGATTTTTTTTACTTTTTTTTTTTCTTTGGAACCAGGGATCGAACTCAGGTCGTTCCGCTTGCGCAGCAGGCAGTGAAACCACTGAGCTAAATCCCCAGCTGGAAAGTTCATGTTGTATGACAAGGTTAAATGCAAGAAAGCACAGCTTGCAGCAAGAGCACTTGTGAAAGGGAATGCTTTCCCTAAGAATTAACATCTGAAGTCTGCATCCGTTCCCAAATCACCATTAAACAAGTTTCCAGCCATTGACACTGACTCAAATTCCTGAACTAAAAATTAAAACCAAGGAGTCAGGCGTGGGTCCTGGCGGGGGTTAGGAATTACACTGTAATTCTAGGACTCAGGAATTTGAGGCAGGGAAGATCACCTCAAGTTCAAGGGCAGCCTGGGCTACCTAGCAAGACACTGTCTCAAAAAACAGAGCAAAGCAAATCAAAATAAAACAAAACATAAATGAATAAAGTCAAGAAAAGGGAACTGAGGATGTAGCTCAGTGGCACAGTGCTTGCCCAGCATTCACAAAACCATGGGTTTTATTCCCAGCACCACAAAAACAAACAAACCAAACCAAGAATGGATGACATTGTTGAAATTATATAGACCTTAAAAATGTCCAGTCTAGGTTTTATGGAAGAAATATGGGCTGCTCTTCCAAGATTGCTTTTGCTATTCTGGTCTCTTGTGGTTCCACATGAATTTTAGGATTGTTTTGTCCAGTTCTGTGAGGAATGCTGTTGGTATTTTGATTGGGATTGCATTAAATCTATCAATTTCGGAGTTGTGGCCATTTGACAGTATTGGTTCTACCTCTCCAGGAACAGGGAACATCTTTCCATTTTCTGATGTTCTCGTCCATCTCCTTTTTTTAGCATACTGTAGTATTTGTTGTAGAGGTCTTTCACTTCCTTAGCTAAATTCCTAAATATTGAATTTTTCTTGATGCTATTGTGAATGGTATTTTTTTCCTAACTTCTTTTTCAGTGGGTTCATTATTGTGAAGGAATGCTTTTGATTTTTGTGTGTTGACTTTGTAACCTACTACCTTCATGAATTTGGTTATTAATTCTGAGAGTCTTGGCGGATTTTGGGGGGCCTTCTATGTAGAGGATCATCTTATCTGCAAATAATGATAATCTGGTTTCTTTTCCTGTGCATATCTTTTATTTCTTTTTCCTGCCTAACTGCCCTGCCTAATGTTTTGAGTACTATGTTGAACAGGAGTGGTGATAGTGGACATTCTTGTCTTGTTTCTGACTTTAGAGGGAAATTCCCCCATTTAATATGACATTAACAGTAGGTTTGTCATAAATGGCTTTTATCAGATTGAGATAATGTCCTTCTACAAAGTATTTTTTTGGCTTATGTTTTTTTGGTTTTTTGTTTTTTTGGTACCGGGGATCGAACTTGGGACCTTGAGCTTGTAAGGGAGGCGGCAGAACCACTGAGCTAAATCCCTGGCCCCTACAAAGTATTTTTTTTCAGTGTTTCTTATCAAAGGATGTTGAATTTTGTCCAAGCCTTCTTCTGCATAAGACATGTCTGATTCTGACACAGACCATCCTGGGACTTAATCCTAGGAAACAATGCTTTGTAACTTATATAATGTATTACTAAAAATATAATCCTATGTGTAATTATTCCAATTGTTCAGTAGTCATTAGCTGTCATTAAGTAATTCTATCAATATATTCCTGCTGTTGACCTCAGAATATCACTGACTATGTGAAAAGCAGCTTCATTAGCAATCAGTACTTGAATTGGGGGCTCTGTGTTGAAGCCCATTCGTTGTCTCTGTCTGCAGCAATGCAGGCCATTTCTGCTGAGCAGCAGCCTTGTCATTCTCGCCCATCCTCAGCTGATCTAGAGGTGTCTGCCTTCTCCATGCACCCAGAGATAACTCAGAGAGACTTTCCTTTCAAATGTGTGACTGCATTTCAAGCCAGATTATTCTAACATACACTCATATTTGATACACTAGTCCTATTGAATTCATGGGATAAAACAGATTGTTTTTGAATTAAGAAGATAAAAGGCAGGACTGTGGAAATGCTTAATTTTTTACAACATGGGACACAGTGGCTTATCCTCCATGAATAAAACTTAAGCTATTTTTCCCAATAAACTTGGGAATCCATGTCTCTTTATAAGGAACATAATTAATTTTTATAGACTGCACATACAAAAAAAAAACAGTTGAAAGATTCATTACTCAGAAGCAGACCCTAAAACTTCAGAGTCTAAACAAGGCCTTAAGTTCTCTCTTTTTTTGGTACTGGGAATTGAATTCAGGACCTTGTGCTAGCCAGACAAGCGCAGTGCGGCTGAGCTACATCCCCGGGGTTTTTTTTTCTCTTTCTTTTTCTTTTTTTGGTACAGGGGTTCAAATTTAGGACCTTGCACTTGCCCGGCAGGTGGCGCCACTGAGCTACATTCCTGGCTCCATAAATTTTGGGGGGGGGGGGTACCAGAGATCGAACTCCGGACCTTGTGTTTGCGAGGCAGGCACCACTCTTTATATATTCATTCCAGGGCCGCAGATTGAATCCAGAACCTCACTCATGTTAGGCAAGTGCCCTACCTTTGAGATACATCCCCAGTTCATATCTTTAAGCTAATATAGTTATTTATAT
>NW_004624754.1:3347664-3358449 GCF_000247695.1 Heterocephalus glaber | reverse complement strand
AAACAATAAATAGAAAAATAAACTGATAAATAAAATCAACAGGTACAAAATGTTTCAAAAATCCAACCAAAAAAACCACACACAAATGGACAGATGGACAGACTGCCGACAAGACGAATGGATGGAAGGGGACAGCGGGAAATGCAATCACAAGGGCCCTTCATAGTTGGCGTTGCAGCTCCCTCTTCACCCGGCCACGCTCTCCCCTTCCCAGCTTGGGGACCAGGAGCCTCAGGGGTGACAATGGCAGGGATCCCAGCAGTGCAAGGAAGCATCCAGTCCTTAGCAGCCCTGGCGGTGGGACAGAGGGGCAGAGGGGCAGAGGATGGCCGGCGAGGTGGCACTTAGAGAGGCAGGTCGGTGCTGTTGTGTCGGTCTTCCGGGCAGTGCTGTCATCTCGGGGCAGCGCAGGCTGGACATGGCCGCAGTCTTCTTAAGGTCGATCACGGCGTAGGAGTCTGAGCTGGGTGCGGTGCCCCGGGGGACCTTGTGCTTGTGAGGCAGGCAGCAGAACCACTGAGCTAAATCCCCTGCCCAAATTTTTTTGTTTTTTCATAAGTTCTTAATATAAGGACACCCAACAGTTTTGTACAATCAGTAAAGCAAGTGGTGATTATTTGGTTTTCATTGCTAAAAATTTTTTCATAATTGTACCTTGTTTTTTGTTTGGGTTGTTTTTTTTTTTTTTTTTTGATACTGGGACTCGAACTTGGGACCTTGAGCTTGTGAGGCAGGTGGTGGAGCCACTGAGCTAAATCCCCGGCCCTGTACCTTGTTTTTATAGTGTCCAAGCAGTAGAATTTTTTTTTTTTTTTGAGGCAAAGACTAGCTATGTAGTTCAGTCTGACCTTGAACTCACTATGTAGCAGGCTGGCCTCAACTCACAGAGCTCCTCCTGCCTCAGCCCCAGTGCTAGCATTCCAGGCATGAGCCACCATGCCCAGCTGGCCAAGCAATAGCTTTTGGGAACATGAAGAATGTAAGTCATCCCCACAGGATTAGAGATGATTACAACTAGTGTTGAGTCTTCTGATAGTAAGACCTGACTTAGAGTGGAACAGGAAAGGCAGAGTGATGAAGATAACCATCGGAGAAAAAATGAGTGAGGTAACAGAGAAGGAAGTGGGGAAGCCTGGTGCCAACAGACTCAGTCCCTGGCTGTGGCGGGCCACGTCAAGTTCAGCAGCTCACCATTGTCCTGTGGGTTCTCAGGTTTATTTTTAAAGTGTAGTTTTGAACCCCATTTTCACACAAAGCATGCATTAGGCTGCCTTGCCATTTCCTGTAGATAAGAAAATTAATATTGTGTCTTGACCTCCCTGAGAAAAAGGTTACTGGCTCAAAGAGTCTGATTGGTAACAGAACTCATGTGAGAGCTGTGATCTCTACAGCATTTTCCCTGATACAGAGTTCCTGGCTGCTTTCTTACATATTTTTTCCTAGCCCAGGCTTTCAAAAAAATCTAGTAATAGGGACTGGGGGTGTAGTGTAATGTAGAAAATGTGCTTAGCATGTGCAAGGCCCTGAGTTTGATCAACAACATAAAAAAAAGTCTAATATGGATAAATTAATGATAATTAAAAAGAGGAACAAACATAATGGCTTCCAATTAATTTTTTCAAAGAGATTACATCTCGCTGGATTGCAGAATGACCAAAAGGGCCATTTATGGATTGCTGTTTATAATATGAATGTATCTCTATATAGGCCTTTTAAGGTATGTTATTGTTACTCTAACATATTTAACATGTGATTTGTAAATATGATAATCAAAAAATAGACATGTGGCCTTTTGGCCTGAACCACCATCTTCCACTAATTTGCCAAAATGATTAACACAAAGGGATAGAGGAGGGGAACCTGGTATATGTTCTCTAGGCCTTCTAGAAAACATGAGGTTGGTCCTTTGGCCACATACATCCGAATCTAAAAGAAGGGTGATATTGTAGACATCAGGGGAATGGGTACTATTCAAAAAGGAATAGGAGGGGCTGGGGATTTAGCTCAGTGGCGCCTTGCCTGCCTCAAAAGCACAAGATCCTGAGTTTGATCCCCAGTACAACAAAAAAAGGGGAAAAAAAGGTTAAAAAAAAAAGGAATGCCACACAAATATTACCATGGGAAAACTGGAAGAGTCTACATTGTTACCCAGCATGTTGTTAGCATTGTTGTAAGCAAGCAAATTAAGGGCAAGATAGTTGCTGAGAGGATTAATGTGCATACTGAGCATATTAAACACTCAGAATTGAGATAGCTTCCTGAAACGGGTCAAGGAAAAGAAGGAAGCCAAAGAGAAAGGTACCTGGGCTCACCTGCCTAGCCCAGAGAAGCACACTCTGTGAGAACTAGTGGGAAGGAGGCTGAGAGCCTGGAACCTGTTCCCTCTGGATTCATGGCATAAGCTGGAGGTGTAGCTCTGCCATTCAGTACCTAATTAGCAGCTAAATGTTCCAGAGCCTACTTAAAAATAAATCGTCCTGCATTATAGGATGGCTTTCTTAATGGAATAGGTGTTTGGTGCCTTTACCTCAGAGAAACAAATATTTGGAGCAGAGTCTCATTGTATCTAGTTAGTTGCGTCAGGTCTTTACTCTTCAGTGTCTTTCTTGCTGAAAGATGTGAGGTATTCTGCAGGTATATATTTATGAAATATTTGTATTGGCTTGAAGATCCTCTAAATCATGGGTAAAAGATGTATCAAAATCAATGGAAGTCAGTGGATGACATTTCAGTTAAATAAATTGTTTAAAGCACCCTAAAAAAATAGACATGTGCTGAAGGTAGCTGTGAAAGGTTGGAAACATTAAAATGAAGATGAATTTTTTTAAAAAATCTACATATAGCTATACAGTTCATGAACTTAATTCTTCCCATGATTCTGATTGCAAACCAAGTTGAACAAGAACTGAATCAAATTCAATGGTTTGGTTCAATGTTGGCCTTATGAGGAAATTTGATTTGGTTCTCAATCAATTCAGTTTGTGACCAGAATCTTGGACAGAATTAACTTTGTGAGCCAAGGTACCACTGTAATTATGTTTGAGCAATGTGTAGCTTTAGGTTAATCTTTCCTTACTATTGCTTCTGCCTGATTGACTTTCCTGTAATTTTACTTGAGGTGTTGCTGTCCCTTAAGTCTATTTAGCCTAAGCTATAGAAACAGAATCTTCTTAACTTTGTAAAAGATATTCATATTGACCTTGGTTCAAATAGCTCTGCCACTTACTATGTGACCTTGGGCAAGACACCAAAGTGCTAACTCTCAAGTTCGCATTCTATACAAGAAGCATTAACAGTCCTGACATCACAGTAGTTTGAGAAAACTGTGTGATGATGCGTTTACTCACTCACCAGATGCCCAGGACAGACTAGCTAGGGCAGTGCTCGACATTAGCTTGCACGAGGAAACTCTAACAGCAAATCAGCAAAAGCAAGAGCTGGGGGCCAGAGATTTAGCTCAGTGGTTTCAATGCCTGCTGCACAAGTGCAAGGACCCGAGTTTGATCCCTGGTACCAAAAAAAAAGCAAGAGCTAGAAACAAGAGCCCACTGCTTTGTGGAGTAAAGTTTATTAAAACACAGCCACATTCACTCACTTACACAGTATCTCCAGCTGCTCTCAACAGCAGCTTTGACTGGTTGTGACAAAGAACATACCGACTGCTTGCTAAGTCAGGAATATCTACCATTTGTCCCTTTACAGAAAAACGCTACCAACCCCTGCAAATGGCATAATGTGAACATATCTATTTCCTAGTCAAAAATAAAAATGAAAAAAAAAAAGAAACTGCATATCTTTATCAAGCCCTTCCTCTTACATAATTCAGGAAAGAATTGATAGCATGGGCTCAGACTGGTTTGAGAAGCAGTGATGAACTGTCTGTCGTCCGTCTGCCTGTCTCTCTTTCTCTCTCTCTGTGCTGGGGATTGATTGAACCCAAGGCCTTGTGCATGTTAAGCACACTCTCTACCACTAAACTACACCCTGCCCCACATCTGTTCTCAATAATTTCCTTGACATAGCCTATGCCATCTGGAAGACCTTCAAATCCACATACAAATTTTAACCTTTTTCTTAGCCCTCTGTAGGATAGACAGGTAATATGCAGGCATTCAAAGTATATTGTTAATTAAGTGAATAAATAAGTGGATAAAGTAAGCAAAGAAATGGTGCCTTTAGCTCATTAGTTGTTTAAATCTAGCAAGATTAAGAAAGAAATTGCAAGGGCTGGGGATTTAGCTTAGTGGTGCTGCCACTTGGCTCATAAGCACAAGGTCCTGAGTTCGATCCTGGTACCAGAAAAAAAAAAAAAAAAGAAGAAAAAGAAAAAGAAAGAAATTGCAAGCAGGTGTGGTGGTACATGCTTGTAATCCCAGATGGCAAATATGAGCCTAGCCTGAGCAACTTAATGAGACCCTGTCTCAAAAAGGAGGGAGGGGGGCTAGGGATTTAGCTCAGTGGTTCTACCACCTACCTCGCAAGCAGAAGGTTCTGAGTTCTAATCCCTGATACCAAAAAAAAAGGAGGGAGGGGAGGGGATGGGGATGTAGCTTAGTGTAAAGGCCCTGGTTTCAATCCCTAGAACCAAGGGGAAGAAAGAAAAAAGGGAAGGAAAGGACAAAGAAAAGAGAAATCAAAAGGTCTTTTGGGTCAAAGAAGCATTTTTTTTTGGTACTGGGGATCGAACTCGGGACCTTGTGCTTGAAAGGCAGACAGCAGAACCACTGAGCTAAATCCCCGGCCCTTGGTAAAAGTGTTAAAGAGTCCAGTACTGCCGGTATATTCTGTGGTAGAATAACAAATAAAAACACGACATTGCCTTGACTCCAGACTCAGCCCAAACCAGTGAGCACTAAGTAGTACAAGGATGGAGTTTTTCCTTTGCCTGTGACACCCAGACAACCACCATGACCTCATCAGTTTCCTGAAAAATGCTTGACATCACCCACTCTGTGCCACACCCTGCACAACAGGCCAATGCAGTGGTTCTCAAGCTGTGTTCCAGAGAACCCTGGGGAGCAGGGGTTCCTGGGCATGAGGGATCCCAGCAGATTATTTTCATATAAGACAATGCTTTCTTCACTTCTGTTCACTTATAAATGTGCAGTGCAGTTTTCCAAAAGTTGTATGACATGTAACTACAAGAATCAAACTGTTTCCTTTGAATCCAGATGTTAAAAATATTTGCAAAAATACAAAATCTGGAGCCAGGCATGGTAGTGCATACCTGCAACCCAGTACTCAGGAGGCTAAGGCAGGAGGATCGTTGAGTTTGAGGCCAGTCTGAGCTACATAGTGGGACCCTGTCACAAACAACCCTCCAAAAAACAAAATATGCCATAATTCTTTTTATAAAAGTTATGTTTAGGGCCGGGGATTTAGCTCAGTGGTTTTGCTGCCTGCTGAGCAAGTGCAAGGACCCGAGTTCGATCCCTGGTACCCAAAAAAAAAAAAAGTTATGTTTAAATGAAATGGATTTATTGTTATTTTCATATGTTACTAAAATTTTTCAATTTTTCTTTTTTTTTTTGTTTGAGACAAGGTCTCACGGTGTAGTTCAGCCTGGCCTTGAACTCACTGTGTAGACCAGGCTGGCCTCAAACTCGCAGTGATACTCCTGCCTCAGCCTCCTGAGCACTAGGATTATAGGCATGGGCCACTCTGCTCAACTAAAATATCTCACTTTCAACTTCAAACAGGGTAAAAATAAGAAGATATAACCCTCATTTAAAAAAGCATTTTGAAAAAAACCCAGCTCTTTGGCCCTCTGTAAGGTTAAGTGCAAAGGGGCCGTGAGATCAAAAAGTCTGAAAAGCACTCTGCTAGAGAAGTGAAATTGTGGAAGCAGTGTTTGAGGAACAGGATGCATGAAGAGAAGGCAGGGCTGCAAAGCAGGCAGTGAGTTGTCTACTGACAAGCAAAGATGAAGTCTTAAAGTTATGAAGTCACTGGAGACATGAAATGACAAATAGTGTGTTGATGATGACTACCAGGATATAGACTGGTTTTAGGACCACTGCCTGTTACACTTGAATTATACCTTTTGAAATCAGGCTGAACACAGGAGGAAGAAAAGCTTAAGACTTATGGCATTGGGTCTTAGAGATTGTGTTCTCAAAGCTTACCACATAAAAGAGCTCAGTAAACAGCTGTTAAAGAAACAAATGAACCCAGGCTTGGTGGCACATGCCTGTAATCCCAGCTGTCTGGGAGGCTTGAGATAGGAGAGTGGGAAGGGAGATAGGGAGAGAGGGTGGAAAAGAGGAAAAAATGAATGAGTATACAAATGAAGTTATGTAGTTGAATAAAATTGGGAGAAAAATGGCTGTGTCAAGAAAGACAGCTGGCTTCCTGTACATTAATAACAAACTCACTGAGAGAGAAATTAGAGAAACAATACCTTTCACAATAGCATCCAAAAAAAAAAAAGAAGAAAAGAAATACCTAGGAATCAATCTAATGAAGGAAATAAAAGACTTCAACATTGAAAAGTACAGTACTCTGAAAAAGGAGATCAAAGAGGATATCAGAAAATGGAAAGATATCCCTTGTTTTGCGCTAGGAAGAATTAATATAGTGAAAACAGCCATACTTCCAAAATTGTTATATAGATTTAATGCAACCCCAATCAAATTCCAACAGTGTATCTCACAGAATAAGAGAAAACAATCCTAAAATTCATTTGTGACTAGAAGAGACCTAGACTAGTAAAGACAATCTGAGTAATAAAGGCAAGGCAGGGGGTATCACAATCCCTGACCTGAAATTATACTACAAAGCTCATGTGATAAAACAGCATGGTACTGGCAAAGAAACAGACCTGAGGATCAGTGGAACAGATTAGAAGATTCAGAAACAACTTTGGACATACTCTGCCACCTCATCTTTGACAAAGGAGCCAAATACTTTCACTGGAAGAAAGATAGCTGCTTTAATAAATTGTGCTGGAAGAACTGGGTTTTCACTTGCCAAAGATTAAAACTAGACTCATGTCTTTCACCACGCGCTAAACTAAAATTGAAATGGATGAAAGATCTAAATATTAAAATAAAAACACTAAATCTGTTGGAAGATAGAATAGGTAGAACTCTTGAAAACATTGGTGTAGGTAAAAACCTTATGAACAGGGCCAAGGATTTACCTCAGTGGTTCTGCCACCTGCCTTGCAAGCACAAGGTCCCAAGTTTGATCCCCACTACCAAAAAAAAATATATGAACAAAACTCTGATCACATAGGAAATATCACAAAGAACAACTGAGATCTCCTTTTATTAAAAAGCTTTTGCACAGCAAGAAAAACCACCAACAAAGTAAAGAGACAACCCACAGTGTGGGAAAAATTTTTTGCCAGCTGTTCCTCAGACAAAAGACTAATATCTAGAATATATAAAGAACTCAAAAAAACCAGACCCCTCCAAATTTAAAGACCCAATCCAAAATGGGCGTCAGAGATGAATAGTATGTACTTCTCAGAAAAAGAAGTAGAAACAGCAAATAAATATATGAAAAAATGTTCAGCATCACTGGTCATTTGAGAGATGCAAATTAAACCAACACTGAGATTCCACCTCACCCCAGAAAGAATGGCTGCTATCAAGAAATCAACCAATAACAAATGCTGGCGGGGGTGTGGGGAAAAAGGAACCGTTCTCCATTGTTGGTGGGAGGGCAACCACTACTACTTTGCCATAAAGAAAGAAAAGTTTGAGACATTTCTAGCTAAATGGATGCACCTTGAGACCATACTCTTAAGTGAAATAAATTGAATACACTTGTTTAAATACCACATTGTTTCTCTGGTGTGAGAAACCGAAAGTGGAAATAAGCACCAAAATATATAATAGATACTGAGAAATGGGAAGAAAACGTTCAAATGAGAAAAGAAATGAGAGGTGGGAGGAGAAAAGGAAAGAAGGGATAAGAAAAAGGAGAGAGAGAACAGGGGCCAGGGATTTAGCTCAGTGGCACCACCCCTGCCTCACAAGCACAAGGTCCTGAGTTTGATCCCTAGTACCAAAAAAAGAGAGAGAGAGAGAGTAGAAGGAAAAAACGGAAACAAATCTTTTGTAAATAAGGAGTGGAGGAGGAGCTGGGGGAGGGGAATTGGAAAAAAAGATATATCATGTACAGGTACAAATTCCCTATGATGAATATTATCATTATGTGTATATAAAATGTACTGATAAATCTTTCACACAAAAAAATTACTGCTTCAATTAAAAAAAAAAAGGTGGCTGGGTATGGTGGCACATATCTGTTATCCCAGCACGCGAGGCTGAGGCAGGAGGATCACAGTGAGTTCAAAGTCAGCCTGAACTACATAGTGAGACCTTGTCTCAAAAAACAAAACAAAACAGGAGGATCACCTCGAGTTAAGGCCAGCCTGGGCTACATAGTGAGTTCAAGCCCACCCTGAAATGCACAGGGAGATCCTGCCTCAAAAGAACAAAACAAACAAAAAAGTGAAACCAGTGCCTGACCCAGTGAACTTTAATAAATATTAAATAGCATGAATTATATACTGCTGACTGTTACATTCAAAAGTTTTCTTCCAAGGGGCCGGGCTTTAGCTCAGTGGTTTCGCCACCTGCTGCGCAAGCGCAAGGACCCGAGCTTGATTCCCGGTACCAAAAATAAAATAAAATAAAATAAAAGCCCCTCCATATTCAAGGAGTTAAACCATTTAAGGAAAATATCCTGGATAAGTCCCTATTGAACAGTAAATTTTTCTAGATTTTTCTAAGGGATAAATGTTATCTCCTCTAACTTGACTGAAAGCACCACATAGAAGAAAGTAATTAATTATGTACAGACATGTAAACTTAAGGTCAACATTGAACCTAAGCACTGAATTTGATTTAGTTTACAGCCAATTTGGTTTGCAACCAAAATTGTGGAAAGAATTAAGTCCGTGAACCAATGTACTACTGTAATTATCAAGTTACCAAAACCTTAACTTTCCCACACCAGATGGAAGCCGTGGTAGTAGCATTTGAGCTCATCCAGCACCCTCTGTCTCAGTGACTTCTTTACTGCCACTGAGGCTGCTGGACTCTACACCCTCCTCCAGCTTTTTGTTCTTGACCTTTAGGGACTGGAGTCATGGCTGAGAGGGGGCAGCAAATGCCAGCCATTCACCAGAAGGTACTGGCCCACCGATGAACACACTGGCTGCAGCGGGAGTCCATGGCACTCCTGCCACCCCACACAGGTGCTCAGGCCTCCGCGTCCAGTGGCTACTGGACTCGGCTCTGAGGCACAGCTACAACTTCTACTGTGATATTGAAGAAAAATTGTGAGAAGAGAAATCTTTGCCATATTTCTGATCTCAGCGAGAAAGATTTGTGTCTCTCATCATGCACAGCAGCGATGGTATCCATCAGTCTTGTAGATGTTCTTTCAAGGCATACTACTGAGAATGTCCATTAACGGAGTGTTGCTCCAAGAATGATGCAGGCAGGGTCAGCTGAAGAAGCCACGATGCAACCAGACTCATGGTCCCTAGTATTGAAGATATTTGAAGTCTTTATATTCTGAGATGGTTCATTATGCAGTGATAATTGAACCAGGATGCTGATTTCTGTGAAGACATCAGGATCTGGAAGAGAGGGGAGGACGAGGAGCTGTGGTGCCTCCTCTTGGACATCAGAGAGCCCCTGTGATGGAGATGCGGGAGCCACACCCGCCCCAGGCACAGGATCTTGCTATGTAGTTCGGGCTGGCCTTGAACACAGTAGGTAGCTGAGGGTGATTTCAAATGCATTTACTCAGTCTCCCGGTGCTGGGATTACAAGAATCCTCCACAACATTTGGAAGCAGGTAGTAATTTGCTGGAAACTCATGACCTGACACTCTCTTCCTGATAAATGCTGCTGCTCCCAGCTGGCCACACAGTCACGAAGGGTAAACAAACAGTGCTCCGAAGGGGACTGTCCTATATGAGCTATCGTCTTCAGGTTCACCTCTTTGCAGATCCTGAAATCAAGATTTCAATAGCTCAATGTTGCTGGTATCAGGTTGACCCTCACATAGAAGAAATTTATTATATAACTTTCTAGAGCAGGCCCAGGGACACCATAGCCACATAAAATCCTCAGATGTACTTCACAGTGCAAAACAGCAAAAAACTTGAGGAGCAGAGCCCCCCCCCCAGTGTGGAGGAGGTGAGCTGTGTGGGTGCCAGCAGCACCACTCTGCCCCACCCCGGTGGCTGCTCTGAGACAGTATTGGGATCCACAGCACAGAGGTGCAGGGGGTCATAAAGGACACTGTTCTGAGCTCCAGAAGACAGAGCAGAAGTGAGCATCGGAGAGAGGGCCTCTCTCAAGCTCCTTGATGAAAATGGAAGCCCATTGGAAAAGTGAAGAAAATGTCTGCAATAAAGGCACCCCAGACCACTGTAGTTGCACACTGAATGAGGCAGGATGGTGAGTGACTGTAGTCCCAGCACGCTGGACAGCTGAGGTAAGGTCACATGGTGGAGTCCAGCCCGACCAATTTGGTGAGTTACTGAGACCCTTAGTGGGTATCTGGAGTAAAATGTCTGAGGATATAGTTCACTGAGGAGATGCAGAGTACAAGCCCCAGTAATGCAAAAGTGAAAAGCTAACAGCTAGATGAGAAATAGAAAAAAAATTCATAGGTACTTAGATAAAAATAACAAAATAAGTGGCCACTGATTTATTTAGTATGAAGAAAAAATGGTTGTCATGGGCGGAGACAGGGGAAGAGTCCCCACAGTCCCGGGCCTGACTCTTCCGACGACACAGAAGGTTGTAGAAGAAC
>NW_004624754.1:3294804-3309759 GCF_000247695.1 Heterocephalus glaber | reverse complement strand
CTGTCTGCAGCGGGCTGATTCGGCGTGTGTTCCGCGCGACTGGGGACCTCGGTAGGGTGTGGGCAGACCTGCCTATCTGCAGGGAGCCGAATGTAGAATTCTTGATGTTTTTCAGATACAAATCAAAAGGTCCAGAGAAACAGAGAGTGTATTTTTTTTTGCATAAGACATTTCACAATCAATATATGGATAGCAGGTAAATTAATGCAAGCAGATAATGTCATCCAGGAAAAATATACTGAATAAAACAAATATCTAAGACAGAATATTGACTTATACTGCATCTAAATTCTCCTTTAGACTATAATCCATTTGTCAAGGACGTAGACAAGAAAACAGGAATGTGTGCATCCTGAAAGCATTACAAAATAGGGGCCTAGCAAAGATGTCTAATACTGTACTTCAGAGGGAACAAACAAAATAGAGTTGAGATACACCTGTTTGAGGAAAATCCAGGTAAGATATAGATAACCTTAATGAGTACAGTATAGACAATTTTAGGATCAAAGAGAACAAAAAGGGTAAGAATTATAAAGAACCTGAGTAGGAAATTCTTTAAGAGGAAGTGAGAAAAAAGCTGACAAATTAAATAATATTGATTAAATATGTGCTCTGGTTATTTTGTATATTTTAGTTTATTCATAATTCTTTTTATCCTCATGAAAATGTGCTTAAAATGAGGAAGAATTTTAAGATGTAAAAAATGGCAAATAATGCAGAAAAGCTAAATCAGTGAGCATATGAGAAGACATAAACACTGAAGCAAAGCCAAAGTGATAACCCTCAAGAGAAGGGAGAGCCTTTATATTACGTAAGAAGAAGCAAACATGAAGTTATACACATAAATATGTGCAAATGTTGAGTTTTGTGGCTAGACAATTTCTAGCATTTATTGAAACTGCTGTAGACCTGAGATGTGAAAACATCTAGAAAATAGGAAAGTGGGGGATTTCTGTGAGTGGGGGAGGGTAAAGATCTAAAATACCTTTTGTGGAAGATTATAAAGTAGGAACCTATAATGAATCAAGGTGTAGTACAGTTAAGATGAGATAGCATGGGTGTTTAGGATATCAATCTCTGCAGTTGACTGACTTCCTATTGTCTGTTGAATTCAGACTCAAGAGGACAATATCTGCATTTTCTTAAGGATGAAGTTTGGTCGAAAGAAGATAACAGAAACCATGAAATATATAACTCTCCTTATCTGACATTTCATTTAGCATTAGGTCTCAAGTTTTCATATGAGAAATCTAACATATTAATAAATATATGGGTGAAACAAAGAAGAAATGATAGAAAACAAATAAAAGCTCCAGAATTCTTGGAGATGGGAAAGGGAATCAGGATAAGGGTAAGGTAAGTGGGGTTGGGAGGTAAAGAAATTGAAAATGAACAAGATACCTAATATGCATGAAGTAACAATTCCTCAGAATGAACATCACTATCATGTATTGCAAACATACAGTGATAAAAAACAACAGTAGGTCATTTTCAGAAAAATAGAAATATATGCATTAAAAAAGGAACAGCAAAGTGGAAAATATCAGAAGCAGTAGTTGAATAAGGATTCAGTGTAAATCCTTATTATAAAATATACTTCCATATTTACTTCACAGATATATGATGCACTTAAATGATAAAGACTGTTTTTGTTAGAATCTAGGATACTATTATAAAAAATAAGCATTCACAAACATTAAAAGAATTATGGCTTTATTCTTGTTTAGCAATATGTAGACAGTGTTCAGGGAAAGCATATCTATGATTGTTAATCATAATGGAAATTTTTTAAAATAAAGAGAATTAATTTCAGAACCAGTTTTGAACATAACCATTACTCTAAAATCATATATGTGACATTCATTCACCAACCCTACATAAATATAAACAGCTTAGAAAGTCTTTCATTCTTATAGAGATGAGAAGAAAGTAGTTATAGGTGATGAGATGTAAGACTTTTATTATCATCTTATTTTTTATTATCTTATAATGAATAATTGATTAGATTTTGTGACAAGATCTTTGATAACATGATAAGACTTCTCCTGGAGCTTTCATTATGAATGGATTTTTCTCTGCTCAGGTACAAATGTGGAATTTCTGACAGGAAGGTGAAGATAAGCATCTGGCACTGAACCTTTCCCTGTGGAAGTAAAAACATTTGACTCCATAATAGAATGGAATTTCAATAGCAGATCACTTTAGTTCCTCTACCAGAAGCATGACTTTTTTACATAACTGAGATATCATTTTAATATGCACGAGCTAGTCATTTATGCTCATTTTACTGTCAATATTTTCCAGTTTTCTGCAACCATCTTTGCATTACCTATATGGTATACATTACCCAGCATTTAGGGACTCTTTCAAGTTCCTAAGAAACTGAAAAACTACCTGATTTCTGGAGCTCTCTGGAGATAAACCCTATCTTTCTAACATACAACCTGAATAAACTGCTTACTTAGTCATCTCTTCCTAATGGAATATTATCGTGAATATGTTATGTATTATGTAGTTATGATTTTCATTTTCATAATTCCATTATTGAGAAGACAGATATTCCTTTGCCTAATTCAGAAAAGTCAAATTGGATTCGAGATGCTATTGTCAATTAAAATCATGGTTTATATAAGTAACAATGCATTTTGAAATCACTAAGAGTAAATTTATAATATTCTTACCATAAAAATAATATTTTAACTTATAGTTTATAAGCTCACCTTGATTTAATTATTCCACAATGTACTCATAAATTATAACATCACTCTTTACCCCATAAATATGAAGACTTCTAATTTTATCAATTTATAACTTAAAAATAAAAATTTTTTAAAATGATGTCGAAAGTTTCACAACCTATTATCTATTCATGAAACAAACCAGATAGGATTTCTAAAATACAAATATATATTGAAATAATTATATAGCCTTCCTGGATACATCAATTTTTAATAGTGTTTCATTTAACTTTTTGTTCTGCCTGTCTTCTGAATTTTATGACCTGGTAGTCTGTGGATTGTGACTATTATGAGGCAAAACTGTCATCAGGTAAGATAAACTAGTCTAAAATGAATCATGTTGTCAGATACCATCCCAGTCTCCATTTATCTTATCACTAGAAATAAAGATTACAAGAACTATGTATTATATTTAATATATACAGAAATTTTAGACACTGTCCTACTAACGATTTTGATTACAGAGTAGTGGGAAATGTGCATTAAAAATTCTAAACTGTGTGTGTCTGTGTGCTACAGTCTTTGAAGTTTGCATGGAGATTACATGTTCATACCAGTCTTATTGACCTTGCTCAAGGCAATTCCTTGAATGAGATTATTCTACATACACATTTTTTAAACTACTGAAAACAATGTTATTTTGTAAACTCTTTTTGCCTAAATGTATTTGAAATTGGTAAATGAGGCTGATCTCTCCTTGAATTAGTTTAGAAACTTCCTTTTATTGAATGTTCTTTGCTTCTGGACTCAGGTCATC
This sequence comes from Heterocephalus glaber, assembly GCF_000247695.1. Next base: position 3,306,264 of record NW_004624754.1, on the reverse strand, counting down.
ACACACACTGCAGAAGAGGGATCTGCTCAACCCATCTGTTCACCTATTCAACACCCTTCATAGAAATATTAGTCATGTGACTATGACTTGTGAATAATAATCAGTGAAGTCTCTCTTATTTGTTTTTCAGTATTTTTATCAATATTGCTTTGGATCTCCCTGCAGTCACATTTCAAGATGGGCCAACTGAAATCTCACTTTCCAAATCTGGTAAAAATATGGCAAGCTATATTCTGATACATTCATATTAGGATAAAATGGGTAAACTTTTATTTAAACAGGATTTTTGTTTGCTTCAGTTCCCTTTCTCTCTCTCTCTAATAATGTATATATTTCTAGACACCACAAAACTGATTTTATTAAATCTGAAACCATATAACCTTGGATGTTGCCCAGAACAAAATAAAAATGAAAAATTAAAGAGTAGACTACATTACTGTTACTAAAATACAAATATACCAACAGACATTTTTGCAATTTCCAAATTTAAATTGATCTGCCAAAACATGAAGATTAAATTGACATCAAGAAATTAAGAATTATTCCAAATCAATGGTATCAGGGATTTTTCATCATTAGTACTTTGAAACAAAATGTCATGGCTGAAACTCTTCTCTAGTTCCCAAGGATAATTTCATTGCTTTTAATTCATTTTCCCAATTTATTGAATTATAATTGACAAATAAAAATTATATATCTATACTACATACAACTTAATATTTTAATATATACTTACACTGTGAAATGATTACTATAATCTAATTCAAATACCTATTACATCACATACTTTTTTTTTACTGTGAGAATATTTGAAATCCATTATCTTGGCAGTTTGAAGTGCACAATACAACATTAACTATAGTACCATGATGTTTTTTAGAAATGCAGAATTTATACCTGCCAAATAACTGAAACTTTGTTCCCTTTGAAAGATATATCCCCATTCCCCCTACCTCCCAGCTGAATTTAAAAGAACATTTTCATTTCTAGAGTACAGTTTGTTGTTTTCCTAACATTTTATATAATTCTCAGGATTCACATGATTATTTAATATTTGAAACACTGTAAACTAGTATTTTTCTGTAGTGTTAAGTAAAATAAGTTGAAATAATCTTGAAATATTAATCACTGTACTTTTAACTTATTATATATGATTATTTCTTGTTCTATTATTTTCAACTGTGACTACATATTGAAGTACCTAGGAAGCTTTTTTAAAAATAGTGATTCTTAGAGCATGTGCCAGAGCATTAAATATGAATCATGGGTTTGTTTCTGAATATTACTAATCTTCAAATTCCAGGTGATCCTAATGTACAGCGAGGACTGAAATGTCTATTTTAGTCAATCAGAAACATCCATATTTCATTTAAAAAATTATACTTGCTATAAAAGAGCTGAAAATACAACAAAAATAATAAAACCAAATCTTTGATTCTCAAGATCTGGTTGTACTTAGATAAGAAAAGCCTTAATGTAATCAAGGCTGTGGTATTAAGACAACAGCAGATAATGCAACAATTTGGAAGATGTAAGAGGGTCAGCTTATCCCATTTTCCTAAATCTCACTGTGGATCAAATGTTGGAGAAAAGAGAGGCACAACTTCAGAGCAGATCTGAGAAGCCTGAAGTGAGGGATCAAAACTATAGTTAAAGAAAGAGAACTAGTGCCCAAAAGCTCCCCCAAAACTTGTACAACCAGAATCAGAGACCACGATGGAAGTTTGGACAAAGCTTGCAAACTGTTCAAGTGAGCACTTTCCTTTCAGCAATTTTGAGAAGCCTCTCATCTGAGGATGCCTTCTGATAGTTCTTTGCTAAGGGCCATTCATTCATCTTCAGCTGTCTATTATACATTGTTGTGGATGAACATGAAGCAATAATCTCAGTTCATGCAATGAATCTATGCTGTGATACATTTGTAGGATCCTACCTTTAAGTGCTGCTGTTCAAAACTGAGGCATGTATAATAACCCCCAAGTAAAAACTGGATTTCTTGTTATTAAAGAGTACATGTGAAGTCATTAGGAACAGTACATGTGAAGTTCCTGCTGTTAGTACAGGATGGTGGCAAGTGTCTCCCTATTATACAGACATTCATGAGTTGACACAGTTTTACTAGTTATGAGGTTTCATGCATTTATTTAATGTACCCTTGTCATGGAAAGACTCCACTTATTTTTTAAAGATTTGAAGAATGAAATAGAATATTAGTGGAGTGTGTTACACATAAATAAAATTAAAATCAATGACTTCTTGAAGTTTTAAGGTAAGAGATATAGGAACAGAATGTTACTCTCCTGCTCTCCTCACCTCTCTCTCTCCCTTCAAACCTCTCCTTCACTCTCTTTTCCTCCCTCCCCCTCCTTCCTTCCATTCATCTTTGCACTTTCTTTGATGATTTTACATTCCTAATGAGTAGAGTCTAGATAGCAGCTTCAAAGCTACAGTCCATTTTAGAGACACCACGTGAGTTTCATTACCTCTCAATATTTTAAATTCTTGAAAAATAATTAATATTGTAAGACTAATTTATAAAATAAAATTATAGATGTTTTAGTTCAATGTTATAATTAAGGCAATATATCATCATATTACAAGGAAGATATTTAGAATAAACAAATAGATGCTTCTAAATAAGCAAAGAATCATGTAAATATCAGAAATAAAAATTTGTTGCTCTATTTCCTGAGTTTCACTATTTATTCAAGCATTTAATTCTCAAGAAAAAGCTGGTCGATTTTATAACCAGAAAGATCAATTTCAGATCATTCTTTCCTGAGTAAAAATTTCAATTATGCAAGATATTTTGGGTCTATAAAAACTTTCTCTGAAATCTTACTTTTCTCTAACTCCATTTTTCATCCTTTTATTCTAGAAGATGACAGGTAATTGCTAGGATAGATAACTTCTATAAAGATCAAAATATGCTTTCAACTTACAATGCAGTTACAAAGTTCCTCTTCTATATGCAAGCCCTAAAAGAGGATTGAATCGTTTACTTAGAAATTTATTTACTATCTACTTAGAACACATAATTACATACTGAGGATATTAAGTTCCAGGTATGCCTTACAAGGTCTCAATTCAGAATTTATAAGTATCACTCAGTATATGTCATATGTACTAGAAATCTAGCCCTTATCTACAAATAACAACAGCATACTATTTTATAACAAAATTTTTATATCTATATGTAATCATTCATATAGTACATATGCTCCTATTCTCCCTGAAACTTGTGTTTATTGTTAAAAAATATAAATGCCTTGGCCACACAACTTATATGCTACAGAAATAACTTTACGGGCTGGGGATTTAGCTCAGTGGTTTCGCTGCCTGCTGCTGTACAAGTGCAAGGACCTGAGTTTGATCCCCGGTACCAAAAAAAAAAAAACGAAATAACTTCATCGCCAGGCTTTCAATTTCTTTATTCATAGTGTTAAAAAGCAAATGATGTAACACATTATTCTCTTGATTCTAAGTTATGTGTATATTTTAAATAATAAGCATCCTAAAATTAGTATTTGTCTTATAAATAAAGACAAAAATTTACCATCCATCCAGCTATTCACCAACCTCATTTTTTACAAATGTTTGAATCCAGTTCACTTTTGAAATGCAAAGATAACAATTTCTCTTCAAAGAAATTGTTTTCACCATTGATTTTTTTTTCTTCCCAAAGCAGAAGCTAGACCTCATCCCCCAGCATCCCCTTGCAGTGGAGTGCAGCCATGTAACCTAATCTCCTTCAATCAGAGGTACCTATGCTTTTAGAGTTAAGGATCAGGAAAAAAAAAATCAAGCTCTATGACGAGCACAGTAAACACAGTATTGATCACTTTTTATACACAAGGATTAGCACGGGGTTTTTTTCAGTAACAGAGTCTGTAACCCATATCCAACATCAATTCTATATATTCATTTCTCTCAAGTCACTGATGCAAAGCTTGGGGATGTGGAGATTTCATTAGATACACTCAAGTTTCTGTAAAGCTTGTTGTATGTAGAGTATGGCTTTCGTGTTCTTCTGGAAACCCTGTTTGTTACCTACTGTTCTTTGAGGAAGCACTGGTCTGCTTAAAATAGACAAGAACATGAACCTAGAATAATATTCTTCTCATTAGATTCTCATATCATTTATGTTATTTTAGCCACATGTAATTAAATTTGGATCCTTTTATTGCCACTTAAAACCTTATGCCCTCTAAAGGTATAGGGTGCTTTCACGTCATATGGCATAAAATGCAAAAATTGTCAAATAATTGTCGAATAGTTCAAAGTAATCAAGTAACTTCCTAAAGGGAAGAGGTGGTTTCTATGGACATTTTAAAGAATTGAGGACTGTAACTCAAATGTCAAATATCTGTTTTATAAGCTGTTGACTCCTTTGCAGGAGAATTTTGTTAAATCTGGAAACATTTAATTCAACTGAACAAAAACTTTTAAAGTGTGTTTAATCAAACAGGCACTGCAAATAATTCTCCAATATACTTCAATATACCTTGATTTCCACCAGATATGAACCATAAAATCCAATATGTAAAAGAAGTCAAAGCATTCTTTAAAGTTTGGATATGTATAGTTTTTTGTAGTTTCAGGATTTTTAAACCTCAAGACACAGGATACTCACAGGAAATGGATAGGGAAGGCCAAAGTCAAGCGAGAGAGACAACCAAGGAGTCAAGTACTTTGCAGCCTTATGATGCTACAGCCAGAGCAAACAATAAGCACAAACCAGCACCCTACCAGATTGTGATAAAGTTTCACAGTAAAGGCCTATTGACCTCAGGAACTATTACCTCATACATCATCTTTAAGTTCCAAGAAAAACTTACAAGCCATGCCAAATAAGAAACTAAAGCATGGTCTTAAAAGAAAAGAAAAAAAACAGGAACCAGAACCAGACTCAGTTATGATGCAGAATTTGGAATTTTTTGGATGGAAAATTTTCCCTTTTTTCACTGGTGCTGTGTATCAAATCCAGGGCCTCATCAATACTGCTTTAATACCGAGTGACATTTCCAGTCTTTGATAGGCATTCTTAGGCAGAAAAAGGAAAAAGATATGAATAATTAATATTAAAAATAAAATTAAATGAGGAGGTCATTAGTCCTGGTGCCATAGCAGTAAAATGATAACAAATATCTATGACCAACTCTATGCCAAAAAAATTTATAAATTAGAAGAAGTAGACAAATTTCCTGAAAAGGACAAGCTACCAAAACTTACACAAAGAGAAAATGACCATCTGAATAAGCCTCTATCTATTAAATATAGGTAAATAATAACTAAAATAACTAATAGCTAATAATAACTAAAATACATAGATAAAATAACTAAAATGACTAGTCATTTTATTCTAAAAGCCCAGATGTGAGGAAGTTTACATTAAAAAAAAAAAATCTCAATTTAAGGAAATTTAAATAAATTTAAATACAATTTATTCTTATTATGGATATTAATATGGTATATATATTTTCTTATTGTGATAGTCTGAGATAAATAACATAATATTGTGGACATTTTTCATCCGACCATGTGATTACTAGTCAAAAAAGGTATTGAATCACTACATATGAAAATTTTTTAAAGGGAAAAATAATAAGAGTTGATCAAAAACCAAAATATATTTAGAATTATTTGTAGTTTCCAACTATATTAGTTTCTTACTACTACGCTAAAGTAACAAATCAACACAAAGTCTATTATTGGCTTTAAACAACACAAATATATTTTCTTACAATTCTGGAGATCAGAAATTCCACCCTTCATCACCAGTAAAAATCAAGATGTCAACACACTGTGTTCCATTCCAGAGACACTCGGGAAAAATTCATTTCTATGTTCACTTGATTACTAGTAAAATTCAGTCCCTTATGATTCTTCTAAAGTGTCTACAGTGCCATGGGCCGAACCTGAAGATGGCCTTTTGCCTAATCCCTACTCCCTTTCTCCTCCATAGAGAGAGAGAGTCAAACAGACACAGTCAGTTTAACTAAGATTGTAGATCCTGAATGGCACAGCCCCAGGAGAGAGTTACATTATGTATCCTTGTCTCTTTTCTGCACATGCCTGACCATGAGACAATCACATTCAGCCTAGGCCATGTAGGCCATATGACACTAGTTACCCCACCTTCCTACACTATAAATAAAGAGCTCACTGGACACCAGGTGGCCGGCCATTAGCTCACCAGACTATGGTTCCACCTGGTCCCAGCTTTCAAGCTTAATCTTGTTATGTATCTTTCTTTCTTATTATTCTTCAATTTTCTTTATTTCCCATTGCTCTCTCTGGCTTTGGACCCTACACTGTGTGGGTTGTGGCATGCAGTGCTGCCCTCTTTCTGATCTCTCTCTTTTCTCTCTCTCTCTCTTCTCTCTCCTCTCTCCTCTCTTCCTCTCTCCTACTCTTTTGCCTTCCTCTTCTACTTATAAGAACCATCCTGAACTTTAGGCTCATCTAGACAATCCAGGCTACTCTCCTTATTTTAAAGTCAATTTTTTAAGCATATTAAATTTATATTATTCTAATTCCTTGTTGTCATATTATCATATTCACAGGTTTAACACCAGGAATTAAAACATGTGCATCTTTGAGGACCCATATGCAACTTACCACACTAAGCTTTCCAAAGAGACATTTCGGTATTCTTACTTAACCTTCCACAGAGGATCATTTTTGACAGGGAAATTTAAAATAACAACACAAGACAGGATATACCCATGCTGGGAAATAGACCCAAACTTAGTGACTGCTAGGTTTTGGATAAAAACCAGTGTTCCCACAGGTCTTATATATTTGGAAAGTGATTAGATCATAAGAGCACTATGCTTTTTAGTGGATTACCTATTGATGAGTTTGTGGTTAAATGTGTTGTTAGGAGGTGGAGCCTAACTGAAGGTAGGTCACTGAGGGCAGTCTTGAAAGATTTCTCATCCCTAATTCTTCCCTTCTCTCTCTCTTCTTCCTCACTACTCTGATGTGAGCAGCTTTCCTCTGCCACACCCTTCCATCGTGCCATTTCTGACTTGGATCTGACTGACCATGGACTGAACCCACTGGCACCATGATCCAAAGTAAATTCCTCCTCCTTTAAATTGTGGTCTGAAAATTTGTCCCAGAGACAGAAAAGCTGACTAATACAGAAAATTGGTACCAAGCATGGGATCATTTCTGTGACTGTACTTGACCATGTGGTTCAGAAACCTTTAGAACTGGTTTGCAGGAGTTTAAAAGGATTTGAAGATCCAAGCTAGTGAAGCCCTAAAATGTGAGCAGGGCTTGATATGTGATACTAATCAGAGTCCATAATGCTTATAAGAATAAGGACAATAAAACCCAAGCTCAGGAGGTTACAACTGGGAATAAGGACTCCATCTGCAGTTTTAGTAAAGGCCATGTGTGTTATGCTATACCAAAAAATTTGTCTACATTTTGACTGTGTTCTGAGACTTTGAAGGAGATTACAATTAAGGGCAGTGAAACAATAAATTTGACAATGAAAATTTCCAGACAACTGAATACTGAAGCTATAGAATGGATATGGCTGGCTGCTTTTGAGCAGATCTACAGTGAGAATCAGGAGCAAATGATAGAGCTGAATGATTTGAAAAGTTTGTTCTTATGCCAGAAAAGAGGTGCCTGCGACATTGGTCAGAGGAGAACATGATTGCTGAAACAATAAGGATTGAAAAGAATCAAGAGCTTTATAAAAGTACAAAAAGAAAGATACCTTCAGAGCATTTCAGAAATCAGTTAAACTCTGTCCATCACAGATTAAAGAATGGTAAGCTGTAAATCTTCCATTTAAGAAGAGGGTCTCTAGAATGGCTGCTTATTCAAGCAAGTATATTCCTGAATTCAACAGTCCAAGGAGTCATAGGCCACAGTAGCCATGGTACAAGGAGGACAAGCAACTTCTCTAGCTGAAGTCCAAATCTGACAATATCTACGCAGTGCTAGGTTTTTAGACATCCACATTGAAAGTTATGTGGATCACAGAGGCTTCCAGACTTCATAAGGAGGAGTGGGAGTGCAGGCAAAAATGTGTGACAGGATCATAGTCACTGTCAGGAGCCCAAAAGAAGCCACAGCATGAAGCTGTACGACTGAAGCTGAAGGTGCAGTACAGATCCCAGGAAACTGTAAATGCCAGAAAAATTGAAAGTCTGCTGAGTAAACCTTCAGGCAGTGAGTGAAATCAGCCCATGAGAGTGGGCTCGTGAGTTATAATAGGCAAAGCCATTGGGGTCGGGCTGCCCACACCCTTTGGAGTTCACACCTCACCAGAATCTACCCTGGCTGTAGGACATGCAACAACTACATGTAATGGTAGGCCTGCTCCTGTTTGGTCTTGCATTCATGTCATCTATCCCTCTATTCCTTCCTTTCGGAATGGAAATATTCACCCTATGCCATCGACTATCAGAAGTATTTAAGTTTTAAAAATTTTTACAGAGGGTCACAGCTAAGAGTTTGTATTGAGTCTCAGAGGACTTTTAGCAATACTGGAACTGGTCAGACTTTGGCAACTCTTAGAGATGGACTAACTGCATTTTGCATAATGAGATGAACGTGAATCTTTTGGGGGACCAAGGTAGAATGTTATGGTTTAAACTTCAAATGTTCTCCCACAGTCCCATGTCTGGAAGATGATTGAATCATAGGGGTACTGTAGTCATCAGTAGGTTCATCTATTGATGAGTTTCATGGCTTAAATATGCTGTCAAGTGGTGAGGCTTAGCTGGAGGTGGATCACTGAGGTGTGATTTAGAAGACTGAATTGTCATCCCCACCTCCTTCTTTCTCTTTCTGGTCATGGTCACCATGATGTAAGGAGCTTTTCTGTACCAGACCTTTTCATTATACCACGTTTACCTTGTAGCCAGCCAGCCATGGAGTGAACCCAATGAAACTGTGAGCCAGAATAAATCTCTTCTGCTTTAACTTGTTTCTGTTGTGTATTTTGTCTCAGCGATGGGAAAGCTGACTAATGCAATAATTGGAATTGATGGTGCATGCCCTCATTGAAACTTTTGCTGCTCTCTCAATTAATGTATTACCTCCTTTACAAGTTTATTGAAGGAATTGGCTTGCTGGAGTGCAAAGCAGAAAGCAATTTAATTTTTTCCCACCTTAACATTTAGATAAGATATGGTGGGACTCTTCCCTAGGTATGAATATAAATCCACCAGAACCAGAGCCATTAAAAATCACATTTAATCGGGCCGAGGATTGATCTCAGTGGTTTTGACGCCTGCTACGCAAGCGCAAGGACCCGAGTTCAATCCCCGGTACCAAAAAAAAAAAAAATCACATTTAACCATTAGCACCCTTTTGTACTTATTATTATGCCTATTCAAGGGAAATTTCAAATCTGTAATGTCATTTTCATAAAAATTTGTTTGTTGGGCTGGGGATTTAGCTCAGTGGTTTCACTGCCTGCTATGCAAGCACAAGGACCCAAGTTCAATCCCAGGTACCAAAAAAAAAAAAAAAAAAAACCCAAAAAAACCCACTTAAAAATTTGTTTGTACTTAGAATATAGATACATTTTTCTTCTACTGAGCTAAGCTTTGAAGTCCAAGTTTTAAACAATAACATTTAATCAACATTTGCTAATTGATAATAAAATGCAGAACCTACATAAACTACATCTTATATGTATAGCAAGTTAAATGCTATAAGTTCATTTTGTGTTCTTGCACTAATCTATATTAGACTGCATCAATAAAATTTAATGATTTTTTTTTTTTTTTTTTTTGGTACTGGGGATCGAACTCGGGACCTTGCACTTGCGAGGCAGGCACCGGAACCACTGAGCTAAATCCCTAGCCAAAAAAGGAATGATTATAAACTCTAAATTCAAAAATGATATCATGATCCTAGCTCTCTCTATTTTTTAGTTTTATATCCTTGGGTAAATCTGTATTTCTACAACTTAATATTCTTAATTGTAATATAACACAATGATGAAACCAAAATTACATATTTGTCATTATCTTGTCACTAGAACAAAATAATCAAAACTTGAAACACAAAGAACAGGTTTATTTTGGCCCACAATTTCAGTCCACGGCTGACTGGCTCCAAGACAGAAACTTTAAAGTGGAAGGGCACTGTGGAGAAAACCTAGTCAATTCATGGTAGCCAGGAAACAAAGAGAGCAAAGTAGAGCAGGAAAGGGTCTGGGACAATACCACATCCTTCCAGGTTATGCACCCAGTGATCCACATCCTAATAGCACATTCAGATATGAACTCATCAGTGGATTAATCCACTAATGAATGTAACATTCCCATGATCCAAATATGGAGAATATTTTAAATCTAAACCATAATACTCTGCCTCTATTCTTTTCATTATAATATAGAATAATTATATAACCCAAACCATACTCTTGTTGGTTTATGGGTCCAACAATATTTTTCAGGAGTATTATTGGAATAAAACATAAAAAGGCTGAGAAATTGACTGTGAGATTTTTGGTTTCATTTTGTTTGCTTGCTTTTAAAAAATATTTTCATTTGTTTCATTAAGTATGCTTATGTAGAAGTATAGAGACTTGTTATTTATACTATTGACTGACAATTTTGCTAACTGGAATATGCATACTATGTATGTGTTACAGTAGCTATGTAATACATTAGACATGTATCTATATAAATGCATATGTATACACACAGATAAATATTACATCAGAGCTACAATAGTTTATACTAGTAAACTTTAAACAATAGTAAATAGGCATTTACATCAGAGAAATTTTATTTTGAGTGCTCATAGTAAAAGGAATCCTTCCAATAAATGTTAACTTATTTGAAGCTTAAAATATTTGAAATTGTGCATAGCATGGTGGCACTAGTCATGTAACTTTTCATTCCAACCATTAAAACAATGAAAGACATACTAAAGTACGCAATGTAATGTAAGTGGAATACTACTCCCTATTCTTTTCTTATAAAGTTACATTAAAGAAAGTTTGCCTTAAATAAAAAAGACTATGCCAAAATTAATAGGTTCAACAAAAGAAATAATAATGTAAGATGTTTCTTGTCTGTTTTATGGATCAGTTCACTACTTGTTGTATTATGCATTCTTAGACATTTTTAAGCTAGAAATCATGGGAAACATAAAATAATAAAATATACATATTTTATAACTCTTTCCTTCTTTAATTTAAACTTTAGTTACTAATCTCTTTTTTGTTTTCAGTGAGAAGCTTAAGTCTGAATAAGTAGTATTACAAGCCCACTGGGCAGGGAACCCAGGACAGGCCAATCATTGCAGGCTAAGCAATTTAATTTAATTTTACAAGTAGAGAGGTATAAAATCCCAGTATATGATAAATCAAAAATGAATGAGTAGGGCCGAGGATTTAGCTCAGTGGTGCCACTGCCCACCTCGCAAGCACAAGGTCCCAAGTTCAATCCCTGGTACCAAAAAAAAAAAAAA
>NW_004624754.1:3163423-3227396 GCF_000247695.1 Heterocephalus glaber | reverse complement strand
GCAGCTCAGTGGTACAGCACTCGCCTAGCATGCATGGGTTTCTGGGTTTGCTCACCAGCACTGCAAATAAAGAAGTCTACTATAATGAAAAAGATTTGAGGACACATTATGCATGTTGTATTCTAACCAAATATATATAGTATCCACCTTGACAAAAGGAAATATTACACAAACCCCACTTGATGGCAATCCTATGAAGTAACTGGCTTGTATTTTTCAAAAATGTTATGTGGTGAAAGAGAAGAAAAGCTGAGGTACTGTTCCAGATGACAGAAAACCAAGGAGATGCGACAAATGAATACAACAAGCAATCTTCGGCTGGGGATTTAGCTCAGTGGTTCTGCTGCCTGCCTCGTAAGCAGAAAGACCCGAGTTTGATCCCCGGTACCAAAAAAAACAAAAAAATAAAAACAAGCAATCTTGAATTAATCCAGTACTAGAAAAAAATGGCTATAAAGGACATTATAGACATAATAAATTGAAATACAAAAGATGATAAAAGAATTATTAATAAAGAGAACTACAAAAGATGATAAAAGAATAATAATTGCATTTCCTGAATTTTCTATCTGTTCTATGACTATGCAAGGAGACAGTCTTGTCCTTAGGACATGAAGTATTATGGGATAAAGGAGCCTATTGTATGCAATCTTCCCTCAAAAGGTTCAGAAGAGAAGTAAAATGTGACTGCAAATTAGGCAAATATTAACACTGGTGAATTCAGAAGAAGGTATATAGTAGTTCTTTGTTTTGTTCTTGCAACTTCTTACACGTTTGAAATAATTTTGAAATTTATTTTTTAAAGAATCTGTATAATAAAACATTCACTCATGAACTTACTCTCTTCTGTGGCTGGGATCTTTCCAATTTGACCAAAAATAACATTAGCAGCTGATAAACAGTGCCTGGCTTCCATAAAGCATAGCTGTTGGGGAAATAAACAAGTGAATGTAACTATCACAAAGCCTTGTTTGCAAGTAATATTTGCATGTAGTCTACTGATAAAGTAAAAGCTATACTACCAGGTAAAATCTACCACAATAGAGGCCCTGTACAGTAGCTGAACATTAAGAACTTATAGAAGAAATATCGTAGTATCATCTGGTAAAACACTATCTGAGCAATTAAAATAATAATGTTCCCCAAACTCAATAATGATACATACTGGCTTAAAGGTAACCACACACTGAAAGTTAGCTCTTCTCATGTAATCAATAGACATATAAAAAGAGCTAGACTGAAACTGCATCAGCGAGACCTTTAGGTAAAGTCTAAACAACCAAATTCCATGCATGAGAATTCTTAAACCATTTACATTCTGTCAGAGGTCTAAAGAGTTAATATTTATTAGGTTTAGAGATCCCTTTTATATCATACTGTTCAAAGGCAGAAAGGAGAGATTCTGATAGGAGGAGATTTCTGTCTTTTTAAATCTTTAGAGTTTACCATGAGGCTTTCCACCAAGTTTTAGGCTTTTTTTTGAGGCAAGATCTCTCTATGCAGTTCAGGTTGGCCTCAAACTCATGGCAATCCTCCTGCCTCACCCTCCCAAGTGCTGGGATTACAGGTATGCACCACCACACCTGGCTTCTCACCAAGTTTTAAAGTCAATACATTTCTACAGATGGACTTCATGGAACTGCTTTACTAACATATTTTGAAGACTTCATAATTCAAATCAGTCAAGGAAAACGATCTCAAACACTTAAAGAAGATCTCCTTGTTAACATAGCACTTTGCATTTGTCACATATGTCACACAATTACCCAGCAGAAGTACAAAGTTAAAGTCCAACTTTTAGTTGAAAGCCACCATCACTGATTAAGACGTCTACTTTGCATTGGTAAATATCAGAGACTGTGAATGGTTGGCTATGACTGTAAAACCACAGCAACAAATGTATCTCTATATGGTGAACAGCTGAGCACCGTGTGTTGTACTAGTTTAGCAACATCTATACATCAAAATGTTGGTGTTAAATCTTGAAAGCCAAAAGAAAGTTACAGTTTGCAAAAAGAAACTTTAATGGTTCCTCAACAGTGCCTTTACCATCATTATCACTTCAGCTTTGTCCACATCAGCTCCCCATGAGCAGCCACTGCTGAGACAGGGAGTGCCTTGTGCCCTAGTCTAGGTAGCTGGTAAATGTGGGACTTTAGTAACTGCCAGGCAGGAACTCACTAAGTGGCAAAACCTCAGCACTACAACCAGATGGAAGATGCTAATGATACAAATGACAACTGCATTTTTAAATATAGTCCAAATAACTCTTTTTGCAGTATAACTTAGCTGCTTATAACAAAAACTGAGAAGACATTTTGGTAAAGACAAAAGTGTGGGGTGAAGGAGGTGCTCATGAAAAGTACTGCATGCTAAACATAAATAATGCTTAACAACTTCAAATTCTTAATCACACTTTAAATTAACATCGAGATATCTTAGAACTATCAGTATCCATGGAGTTTTATTAAAGCCATAGTGAATATGCAATTTTAAAGTTGCTAAACAAAACACACAAGGGGCCTCCAACAGCTATAAAAAGAAGCCACAAGCAGAGGCACTTTCGTTGTTGTTGGGGTTTTTTTTGGTGGTACCAGGGATCAAACTCAGAACCTTGTACTTGCAAGGCAGGCACAGAGCCACTAAGCCAAATCACCGGCCCAGCAGAGGCACTTTTTGTACTTTTTTTTTTTTTTTTGGTGCCGGGGATCAAACTCAGATCCCTCTGCTTGAGCAGCAGGCGGCGAAACTACTGAGCCAAATCCCCGGCCCCAGTTTTTGTACTTTTTGGTGATGACCACAATGAAATGGATTCATGAGAATTAGGTTTAATTGAATGCTCTGATATATGCAGTAGCGTTACTTACACACTTGATCTTAGATCAAAGTCCTAGAAGCGATGCTGCAGCCACCACAGCCCTTTCTCTCCTGCTAATAGTTTTGCTGAATGAAATTCTGTGGGACAATACTTTAAACATAGGGGGCATTTACAGAACCGACACTAACAAAAAGCTTAGAAAAGATAAAGGCTCGGGGGAAGGCAGCAAGTAACCAGAGAGATGACAGAAGGAATTCTGATAATTAGAGAATTACCAAAATTTGAGAGGTTTGTGAATTAGAAATAAAATTACTTTCTATTGCTAAGATATCATAGGGACTGATAGGAAATCCACTTGGGAAAGGTGGCTTAAAAGTGTTCCAGCATTTGAAACTTAAGGACTAAAAAAGAAATGGATCTAATAAGAGTCCATCAACATTACCATGAACAATTCTGATATAAAACTAAGAAATTCAAATCTGTGCCTGTGTAGCACTCCAGAAGTCTATCATAGAAACCTGGAACTTTGGAACTCAGCAGGCTATTTTCAACATCAAAAATATTATAGAGGAGTTAATTTTGAAAAATAACTGAAATGTATCATATGCTTTTATCAAAGCCCACATTTAACAGTCAACTTCCTCAGACAAGTTCTCATAGTTACAAGTTTACTATTACATAAAGACAGTTATATCTACAACAAGATAAAATCTGCAATTTAAGGTAACTTATCACTAAAGTGAATAGTGTGCCTACATCAAAAAGAACTGGACTTAGGTAATTCATAATTTTAGCTGTTAGCAACATGTAAGATAACGATAAAGCTCAATATTTTAAGACCCAGAAGATTTATGTAATAAAAAGCTACAAAATTTTAATAGAACAGCAAGTAGGGCTGTAGTTTTACATCATTAACATACAAGCCACCTTTTAAAAAAGATACCTTCAAGGTACTATTGGTTCTGTCTTTTTTTTTTTTTGGTACCGGAGACTGAACTCAGGACCTTGCGCTTGCGCTTGCGAGGCAGGCACCAGAACCACTGAGCTAAATCCCCGGCCCTGGTTCTGTCTTTATATTCACTGTTGGAGCTGTTTGGTAACTACTTTGAGAAGCTTACCTTGTTGATATAAAATTGCGACAAGGTAGCAGCATTAATAGCCCACTCCATAGGATGGTATGCATTGTGCTCAAGCTGGCGTTTTAGCGTGCTGTGGCAATAATGAGCAGCCTTCTCAAACATTTCCATATGCTGGTAGACTTGAGCCAGGTAATACAGGGTATGAGTATAAACCTTCTCAAACCTGTAAAGAATAAAGTATTTGCATAATGGCTTACAAGTTAGAAGTAAATTTCATATATATTGATCTTGCATCTCCCACCAACCCTTTGAGCTGTTTTTGGTTCTTGTATCTATTTGACAGATAAAGAAATTGAATCTCAGGTTTGAACAAGGTCACATAACTCATCAGGTGGCAAATGGTGGTTTTAGTTACATCAGAATCTATGCTTTGTAACCTTAAGTGCCTCAAACAGCAAACATGAAGCTTTTCTGAAAACCCTGTCTACATTCTGTGGAAATACTTGTGATTTCTATCCTTACTAACCTTTTTGATCTTTCTTGTTCAGTAAGTTTCTCTTCTTCGGGAAGAAAATGCTCAGTAGGATCAAGAGGGGGACTCCCAATCTGTGATTAAAACACAAAAGCGCTTTAAAATGTTAAACTGGGGCTGGGGATTTAGCTCAGTGGTTTTGCCGCCTGCTGCACAAGCACAAGGACCCGAGTTCCATCCCCCGTACCAAAAAATAAAACAAAATAAAATAAAATGTTAAACTGTGAACACCAGGCGCCCTCTTCTGGAGAAACTAGTAATTCAACTTTTCTTTTTCTTCGTTTTTTGAGACAGGGTCTTGCTATGCAGTCCAGGCTGGCCTCGACCTCACAATCCTCCTGCCTCACCTTGACTGCTGTGATTATAAGTGTGTGCCACCACATCTGACAGAAGTCAGCTTTTTCACTTTCATGTTACCGAAGAAGCAATTTTCTTAACCATAAAATACAAAAGAATAAAACAAATAGATTACCTAAAAGCTCATATTTGACAAAAATTCAACTGCTATTTCAGTTAAGCTAGAAATAGGAAAAAAAATCCAATTTGCTTTCAGAGGCATGAATGAGAATATTCTCTAACTTGGAGATATTCCCAAGGGGGGAAAAGTGTCAGGGGCCTATGAAACACAAATTCTGAACATGTATTCTAAAATTCCTTGTGGGCACAATTAATACATCTTATCCTCAGGGGAAAGAGCTTATTATGGGTAGAAAGCAGATCTTATTCTCATTAGACTCCTTTGCATTTTGCACAGTGCCTGGTACATAGTAAAAACAATAAATGTCTAGTGAAGTAAACCAGCAGAGCAAATAGGAATGCTCTGTCAATCGCTCTGCTTACAGCTACTGCTTTTCGCTGCCATCATCATTTTGGTATAGCTCCGAGACTTCACTAATTACACAGGCCTCAAGGAATGCCTCACACTTGTATTTCAGACCAAGTTCACCCATTAAGTAAGGCAGGCGAATACAGCAATTAAAAATACGGGTTGAGCCAGGCATGGTGGTGCACCTCTGTAATTCTAACACTCTTGAAGGCTGAGGCAAGAGCATTCCAAGACTTAGCCAAGCCTGTGCCATTTAGTGACTTAGTAAGACCTTGTTTCAACATACAAAGTAAAAATTTAAATAAAGAGAGAGAGACTGGGGATGTAACTCAGTGTAAAGACCCTGGGTTCAGTCCTCAGCAACACACACACATACACACACACACACACCCTATGGGTCCTGGAGCCAGATCATGTAGACTGAAATTCCAGCTCCATGATTTACTACTGGGGTGGGTTTCTGGGTAAGGCACTTATCCCTGATTCCTCTATTTTCTCATCTATAAAATACAGATTACAGGGCTAGGGATTTAGCCCAGTGGTACTGTGCCTGCCTCACAAGTGCAAGGTCCTGAGTTTGATCTTCTGTACCAAAAAAAAAAATACCAACAATAGTATCTACTTCATAAAGTTATGAGGACTAAATGAGTTAATACTTATAAATCACATATTACAGTACCTGCAAATGTTCTAAGTACTGTGTTTATGACACAAAATATTACTCTGACTTACAAGATTTTGTCTCTTAACCATACTCCTGGTCTAGCAATTACTACAAAATAATTTTCTTCTTTCCTTTTCTGTTTGAGTAATTTCATTTCTAAAAAATCCCTCTACCAGGCCGGGGATTTAGCTCAGTGGTTCCGCCGCCTGCTTTCCAAGCATAAGGTCCTGAGTTTGATCCCCGGTACCAAAAAAACCAACAGAACAAAACAAAACAAAAAAATCCCTCTACCGTAACGCAATAACATTTTTTTAAACTGAAATTCTGCATTCAATTTACTGAAACCTTCACACCTAGTAATACTGTTACACTTTGTGTGTATCTGGACAGACCAAGTGTGACATCATCTGTCACTTCAAGCAGAGGCACTGCTCTAGAAGCTGGAGAGCAGTGACTAGAACCGTGGGAACATCCCTGCTGCCCTGAGCTTCCCCTCCAGTAGTGAATATGGTAAAATCACTAAAATGCACAACGTGTTAGTTAGTGTAAGTGTGAAGGAGAACAAGCAGGACAAGGGGACTGGATGTGTTGGGAGGGGTGGTTTAGGTGTTGGATGGGGTGACCAGCGAGGCCCCATTTGACAGGAGACGTCAAGTGGAGACCTGAAGGACCCGAAGGAGGGAGCTATGTGGATGTGTGAGGCAGAGCCTCCTAGGCAGAGGCTGGGCTGGGAGCATGAGTGATGTTTTAGGAATAGCAAAGAGCCCAGTGCAGCCAGAAGAGAGAAAGAGGGGAGAACAGAAGATGAAATTAGAGAAGTAATAGCAGCCTCAGCACATAAGAGTTGGAGGTCTTCGAAAGGTCTTTGAGGCCTGTTCTGAGTGAGATGGGAAAGGCTTAGAGCAGTGCTAGCAAACCTTTTAGAGTTTTCAATGATAACAAACAGCCGGCTGCGGCACATGTGCCATAGGTTCCCCACCACTGCCTCACAGGATTCTGAATGGGGCATGAAAAAGCAGGAAGACCAGTTAGGAGACAACTGAATAATCTCAGCAAGAGAAGACAGCAACTGGACCGGGTGGACATAATGTGAAGGTGAAGTCAACAGGATTTGCTGATAGGTCAGAAGTGTAAGGAAAAGAAGAGTCTCCAAAGATTTTAGGCCTCAGCAACTGGAATAAAGAACCTGGTGTTTATAGCAAGAGAAACTGGGGAGAGGGGGTGTCTCAGACTATTGGAAACTATTTTTTTTTGGTACTGGGGATAGAACTCAGGACCTTGTGCTTTTGAGGCAGGAGGCAAAACCACTGAGCTAAATCCCCGGCCCCATTACTTTTTTTTTGAGACAGGGTCTTGCTGTGTAGTCCAGGCTGGTCTTGAACTCAGCAATCCTCTGGCTTCAGCCTCCCAAGTGCTCAGATTATAGGCATGCACCACTAAGCCTGGCTTGAAAACTACTTTTAGACAGTAGTTTTAGAGATACCTTCTCCACAATGCAAATGTCAGCCAGGTGTGGTGGTGCAGGCCTGTAATCTTAGCACTTGAGAAGCTGAGGCAGAAGGATCACCCTAAGTTTGGGGCCAGGCTGGGCTACATAGTGAGTTCAAGTCCAGTGTGAACTACATGGACAGAGACAGAGCAATAGAGCGAGACAGCGAGCGAGCGAGCGAGAGAGAGCAGCAAGCAAGCAAAATGCAAATATCAGCTGAGAATGGTGGTGTAGGTCTGTAATCCCAGCAATTTGGGAGGTTGAGGCAGGAGAATTACAAGTTCAAGGCTACTTTGGGCAACATAGTAAGGCCCCCTTCTAGAGGAAAAATCCAATGTCAAATTGGCAGTGTGGAATTGGAGACATAAGACTGGAGACACAATGTAGGAGGCATCAACAGAGAGACAGCACTTGAAATGAATGCAATACAAAGAGGCAAAAAGCCCAAGGGCTGAACTTTGGGCACGCCGGTGTTCAGAGCTGGGAAACAACACTGAAAACTGTGCAGGGGAACCAAGCAATGTGGTCCTAGAGGCCAAGTGATCAAAGTGTTTCTAGGAAGAGAGACTGATCAACTGACAAATTTACCAAGACACACATCACTGGAGGACTCGATAAGGGACTGATTTTTTTTTTTGGTACCAGAGATTGAACTCATGATCCTGGGGTTGCAAGGCACGCGTGGTGCAACTGAGCTAAATCCCCAGCCTAAGGTAATGATTCTTAATGGCTTTAAGAGACCTCAAAATATCACTGCTTATTTAAGAGTGCCACAAATAAAATTAACTAAACTCTGTTTCAATGTAAAAACTTCTGGTACGCAAAAGTGAATGATTAAGAACTAGAAGAACTCTATTAGGATTTCTCTATTAGGATGATCTTAAGTGGAAGCTATGATTTTACTAACATGATATTACCAATTTAGGAAATCTGAGCCTTTTATATCCTTTTGTAGGCAAGCATTCCAGTGGCTGAATTTAGCAAATAGCTTTTTGTATGTTTAGTCTCTTTTATCTGGTACATGTTATTTCAAGTTTTTTTGTTTTTTTGTTTTTGTACCAGGGATCAAACTCAGGACCTTGCACTTGCGAGGCTGGTGCCGGAACCACTGAGCTAAATACCCAGCCCTATTTCAAGTTTTTTTAAAAAAGAGCATTTTACTAATGGCTTTTTAAACCAGATAACTGTGACAAATAGCAATCCACAAGGGGAAAAAAGGCTTGTTAAGGAAACATGTTAATACTGATTTCTCACCTCTGAGGTTAAGTAAGAGTGTTCAGTCTAAGCTTTGCAGAGCTCTAGAAATTCTACAGCATCTCCTTTGCCCTCCTGTAAAGGGGCAAGGAGAAGAATCTGTAGGGGAGCAGAATCTCAGGCTCCTTTTGACCTGCTTATTAAACAGAACAGCTCAATTGGATTGTTTGTTTGCATGTATGTTTGTATCCCTACATGCATGTTGTCACCAGGTTTTGCTACGTTACTCAGGCTGATCTCAAATTTTCAGGCCCAAATAATCCTCCTGCTTCAGGTTCCTGAGTGCTGGGACTACAGGCATGTGCCACTGTGCCCAGCTTCAGTAAGCTTTTATATGCTGCATTTTAAATGGGTTCGTATGTTTTTTAAAAATTCAATGGAAAAACCATGGTCCTGAAGCAGTGGTTCTCACAATACAGTGCTTAGGGTAGCAGTATAAGCATCACCTGGGACCTTGTTAAAAATGCAAATTCTAGGGCCGGGGATTTAGCTCAGTGGTTCTGGTGCCTGCCTCGAAAGCGCAAGGTCCCAAGTTTGATCCCCGGTACCAAAAAAAAAAAAAATGCAAATTCTAGCCAGAGATATAGCTGTGAGGCCCTGGGTCTAATTCCCAGCACTGCAGGGAAAAACAAAAAAAAGTATATTCTTGGCTGGGCATGCAGCTCAGGGGTAGAACACATGACCCTGGGTTTGATCCCCAGTACCCAAAAAAGGAAAAGAAAAGGAAAAAGAAAGTTGGCAAGCCCAACCCCTGAACTACTGAACTACTGAACTACTAAATCAGAGTCTAGAAGCCCAGCCAAATCTGTTATGGCTCATTTCTTGATGTCCCTCCCAAGGCCTCACGTGGTCACAGGTTTGACTTTTGGGAGGAGGCTGGATCTAGGGTGTGTGATACAGGAATTAAGGGTGGGTGTGGATAATGGATGGAATATAAAGGGACAGAAAGAAGGCAAGCTTGCTGCTCCCTGCCTTCTGGCTGCCAAGCCATGGACTGTTTCTCCTCTGTGATGCCCCTCTGCCATGTCATCTTGGAACCAGACAATTATGGACTGAAACCTCTATAAACTGTGACCCTGAAATAAATCTTTCCTCCTTTAACTTGTGGGTGTCAGGTATTTTGTCCCAGCAACAAGAAAAGTAACTAAGAACCCTACCTCAAAGATTTCAGATGTTTTACTCAATTAGTTCGTTTTCTCAAGGCACTATTTGCAGTAGAAACCAAAACAGAATTTTTAGATTACAAATACAAAATATTCAATTAGTATTTTAGGATAACATTAAAAGATTTCCTTCATATCTGTAGGCTGCCATTATAGTCCTTTCAAAGATTATCTTTTTTTTTTTTTCTGGTACTGGGAATTGAACTTAGGACCTTGCACTTGCAAGGTAGGCAGCTATACCACTGAGCTGAATTCCAAGCCTCAAAGATTATCTTTTAAGCCCCAAAATCTTGTTTTGTTTTGTACCTTTCGAGGCAGGCAGTGGATCCACTGAGCTAAATCCCTGGCCCACCGTGTTTTGTTTTTTGAGACAGGGTGTTCCTTTGTTGTCCAGGTTGGCTTTGAACTTGCTATGTAGCCCAGGCTGGCTTCTACCTCAAAAGCTCCCTCCTGAGTCTTCCAAGTGCTGGGATTACAGGTTCGTGTCATCATGCCAGGCCCAAAATCTTTTACACATATAATTTCAGCTGTTTAGGTACCTTCTAGACAGCTGTACAGAGAAGTTGCTGGGTCCACTGAAGAGTCACACCAATATTCTGAACAAGGAATCTTGTATCTCTTTTTGTTGTTATTGTTGTTTTTGCAGTACTGGGGATTGAACCCACGGCCTCTGCCCTTAGCTACATCCTTGGTCCGTTTTTAATTTTTATTTTGAGACAGGGTCTTGCTAAATTGCCCAGGCTGGGCTCCAAATTGTTATTGTTCTGGCTTAGGCTCCCAGAGTGCTAGGATTATAGGACTCCACCAGTAGGCCCAACTTTTTTTTTTTTTTCTGTCAGCCCAGGATATAGGCCGCACAAGAAAGCAGAATCATGCTAGGGAGGGAGATGTGCTTCTCTTCTGTCTTCAGGCTATATTGATTCTTTTTTTTTGGTACCTGGAATCAAACTCAGGACCTTGCGCTTGTGAGGCAGACACGGTGCCACTGAGCTAAATCCCCAGCCCTACTGATTCTTGACAAACTGAAATCAAACTTAAAATTTTACGACATGTACCATACCTCTTTCATATACTGATTATACAGTGCTTCTGATGATTCTAGGTAAGCCTGTGCAGTTTCGATTTCTTCTCTTTCAGACCATAAAATACCCAAGTTATTCTGAAAAATAAAGAAAAGAGAAGCAAACAATGACACAAGATGAATTAAAATAACTTTCACAGTTTCAAAGACAATATTTATGGCCCGGGGATTTAGCTCAGTGGTTCCGGTGCCCGCCTCGAAACCGCAAGGTCCCGAGTTTGATGCCCAGTACCAAAAAAAAAGAATGAACTAATTACTCTTAATAATCCTAACCATATATAGTATGGTAGACAACCACTAAGATGGACCCCAAAATCCTTGCCTCCTACTATCTATGCCTTTGGTAATCTCTTCCCCCTTGAGTACGGACTGGATTTAGCAAATCGGATTTAATGAACAAAATTAGGAGAAGTGAAGGAAAGCCATTTCTAAGACTAGGGTATGAAATGCTGTTGTAACCATCTTGTGCTCCCTCCTGTTTTCCTCAGGAAGCCAGCCACCATGTTGTGAGCCACCCTGTGGAGACCTCCAGGTGGAAAGGAACGGAGGGGGTCAACAGTCTAAGATCCTCGGACAAAACATCTGTGAGGAACTAAATCTTGCCGACAAAGATGTGGGCGAGTTAGAAGTGAGGCCAGCCTAAACTACATAGTCAGATCCTGTCTCAAAAACACAAAAATAAATAAATAATAAAAAATAAAATATTTTGATAGTTATACTTCTATATTATTGACTTCTTTTGTAACCATATATATTTCATTTAATACACTTACAATCATTACTATTTTATGAAATATTGGCTTTACTAGACTGCCAAAAGGGCATGTAGAACAAGAAAGGTTCAGAAACCCTTCAGTTTAAAAGCAACTTGAGGCCCAGGGATTTAGATCAGTGGTTCCGCTGCCTGCCTTGCAAGCGCAAGGTCCCAAGTTCAATCCCTGGTACCAAAAACTAAAAATAAAAGCAGCTTGATCATTCCATTGAAACAAGCTGTTTGGTCTTCTGGCTTCACATAATATATTCAGACTATAAATTTATTTTTTATCCTGTAACTATTTTTAATTAGTCCTTAGTATCTCAGAATGCAAGCCACACTGGAATTGTACTGAGACTGGGCAGTTCTCTGCTGTTATTCATGTTTCCAGGACCCTCAGAAGTAATGAAGGTTTGACAGACTCTGTGTCCCTCATAATTTAATGATTGTCTTTCTCAGTCAGAACCACAAGGCACCTTCTCCTCCATCCCCACTTCACTTTATCTTTCATTAGATGACACAAGTCCTTGAGAAACTCCACTGAGGCACGACAGGAGTCAGCCTCTCCTTCCCAACACTGTCACACTTACTCCAGACACCCTGGCAGTGGTGGCAAACCCATGGCAGCATAGTATTTGGTTTTCTTTTTTTTTTTGGTACCAGGGATCAAACTTGGGACCTTGTGCTTTCGAGGCAGGTGGCAGAACCACTGAGCTAAATCCCTGGGCCCCTGTTTTTCTTTTAAGACAAAAGACGTTAATGTATGAGTTGTTTTTTCTGAACTAAAACTTCAGTATTCAGGTTTAACTGCAGTGTTGGCACTTTGCAATAAATAAGTGGGTTTTGGGTTGCAATTTGGGCGCTCACCTGTAGAGGTTTGCCATCACTGCCCTAGAGATGCACCTAGTGGCCAGAACTGGTAGCTCACACTATTGGAACAGGGATATATTTGGCCACTGTGCCACAAAAACCAACCACACCAGTGCGTGATAAATCTTAAAACAAACAAACCTACAGCATGTCCAGAAACTACTAAGATTCTTCTTTTGGACTATTAAGGTCCTGAAGGTAAGGACAGGTAGAGACCTAGAATAGTTGTTTTTAAAATTAAATTACCTTTACTTTTTTTTAGGTTTAAATGTTGACTCCACAGTGGGTCCGGGGATATAGCTCAGTGCCACTCCACCTGCCTGGCAAATGCAAGGTCCTGAGTTCAACCTCCCGTATCCCCCCCCAAAAAATGTTGACTCCACAGAGATGACCACTGTTGACATTTTATGTCAGTGGGAAAGAAGGGGGCTGAGGATTAAATCCAGGGCCTTGTTGTGCATGTGAAGCACGAATTCTACCACTGAGCTACACTCAGCCAATATGAATTATTTTTACAATACAATATAAGTCCTAAGGGTAGAAAAGCAACACCATCAGAAAGTCCAGCATCTTTCATATATCGTGTCCTTGCCCTCATACCAAACCAGATTGGAAAAAGTAAAATATAAAATAAAAACAGCTCAAAAAGTATTACGGGTGAACTCTACCTAACAAATATGTAAGAAGAAACCAACTCTACACAACTCTTTCAGAAAAGAGAAGACTGAACAATTTCCCATCTCATATTAAACCAAAAATATAACAAAAAACCACCTTTATAAATATGGATGCAAAAATTTTAAACAGAAGTTTAGCTTCCAGAGTTCAACAATTCATTAAAAAGGATATCCTCAGGGCCGGGGCTCAGTGGTTCCACTGCCTGACTCGCAAGTGCAAGGTCCCGAGTTCCATCCCTGGTACCAAAAAAATAATAATAAAAAATAAAATAAAAAGGATATTCTCACCAAATATCCCAGGAATACAAGGTTAGTTTTGCATTGAAAACTTAATCAATGTACTTTACCAAATTACCAGACTAACAGGAAAAAGAATGATCATCTCATCTTAGTAGATTTAAAGATGAAATAATGGCCAGCTATGCTGGCACAGGTCTCTAACCCCAGCTACTCAGGAGGCTGAGGCAAGAGGATCTCAGGTTCAGGGCCAACCTGGGCAACTTAACAAGACTCTGTCTCAAAAGAAAAAATGAAAAGGGCTGGGGATGCACCACAGTGGTAGAGCAAACCTGAGTCTGATCCCCAGATCCCAAGTACCACAAAAAAAAAAAATCAAAACAAAAGCAGAAATGACGCAGAATGAATGAAGACCGAAACAAGAGTGCAAGTGGTATGGTTATATTTATTGTTTTTGTTTTTGTTTTTTTGGTACTGGGGATCTAACTCAGGACCTTGCGCTTGCGAGGCAGGTGCCAGAACCACTGAGCTAAATCCCTGGCCCGATATGGTTCTATCTAAATAAAATTCTACAAAATTTGGACTGAGAGGCAAAGGAAAGAGAGGAGAAAAGAGAAGGGGAGAGATTACAGAGGAGCACAAGGAAATCTGGTTGAGACAGATCTGTTTATTACCTTGATTGCAGTCCTTGTTTCACAGACATGTTTATGCCAAGACTCATCAAACTGTACACTTAAAATTATGTGCAGTTTATTGTATGTCAACTGCACCTCAATCAACTGTAAATAACAATAGCAATGAAAAGTACTCATACAAGGGCCAGGGATGCAGCTCGGTGCCCCCACACCTGCCTGGCAAGCATAAGGTCCTGAGTTCAATCCCCAGTACCACAAAAAATAAAAGAAAAAAGAAAAGCACTTACACAGTTCATATATAACCTAGGAGTTGGGTGAATAATCTAATTTCTTAGGATATTTTACTAAAGTGAAGAAATCAAGATGGTAATGCCAACAAGATGGTATATTGCCGACCGCAAGGATCAGAAGGAATACGAGAGGAAAATATTCCTAATGTCCCCAGGGCCAGGGATTTACCTCAGTGGTTCTGGCGCCTGCCTCTCAAGCTGAGGACCTGAGTTCAATCTCCGGTACCAAAAAAAAAAAAAAATCCTAACACAGTGAAGTTAGTAGAAAGGAAGTCTCTTGATAATCTAATGTGAGTTCAGGTCCTATAGCTCCCCAAGAAGACAGACTGAGACAAAGCAGTTAGAATATCATAAATTCACCACATATGGTGGTACCTACCTAAAATCCCAGCACCCTGGGAGGCTGAGGCAAGATTGCAAGTTGGAGCCCAACCTGGCCAACTTAGCAACTTAGTGAGACCCTGTCTCAAAACTTAATTTTAAAAGGGTCAGAGTATGTATCAGGATGTAGCTCAGTGCAAAGACTTTGAGCTCAACCATAAATTCCTATGAAGTGATGCTTTCAAGCCTTTTCATATGCGTGTATATACACACAGGTATATATTTGTATATGTATATTTACATGCATGTTACACATATAAACTTCTTAGATATGTATATATGTGTATACATAATCTTATATAAAAATAGAATCATTCTACATAATTCTAAACATGCCTAATAGTCTTTTCCCTCCCTCTTAATACTGACTTTCTTTTGAGACACGGTCTCACTACTTTGCTCAGGCTGGCCTTAAACTGGACTCAAGCAATCCTCCTGCCTCAGCCTCCCAGATAGCTAGGACTACAGACACACACTGTGCACCTGGTGACAATTTTTTGTTAACATATATAAATCATTACTTTTCGATTGCATAGTTTTATATAGATGCAGCAGAATTTAGTTAACTATAACCCTACTGATACTTATTTATATTTCCCTTTTTTAATGATCAGCAATGTGTGAGGAGTACCAATGTGCACATGCCTTTGCCAGTCGGTCCTGAGATAACTTCAGAACACTGACATGGAATTTTTAAGTCAGGGTCTTGACTTGAGTTTTGATAAATACTGAGCTCCAAAAAGGTTCTATGAATTTACATTCCACTAGCAAAAAGTGACGGCATCCATTTCATCACAGACTCTCCAACACTGAGTGTAATTAATAGCTTTAATCATCTCTGCCCTAATACAATTTTTCTTTTTTCCTTGCACTTGCCAGGCAGGCATGGTGCCACTGAAATAAATCCTGGCCCCTTTCAGTTTTTCTTTTATTAGTGAGGTCAAATCTCTTATGTGTAGTAAAGATAATAAAATACTATATAGTATGGAGCTGCCAGGGGAATAAATAAGACAACAGAACAGATCTGCTCAGAAACAGATCAACACGGGCTGGGGATTTAGCTTAGGGGTTCCACCGCCTGCCTGGAAAGTGCAAGGACCGGAGTTTGATGCCCGGTACAAAAAAAAAAAAAAAAAAAACCACAAATAGAATCTGACTAAATTGTGGCAGCACTATTGTTTTAGCACTTGGTAGGCTACTGATAGTGATTACATTTCTTTTCATTCGTTTCTATTTGTTTTTCTTTATTCTTTCAGATGAACATATTCATTTTGTCAAATGCTAAGAAAAAAGCCCGTATTTCTGCAGGAACTAATTACTGCAGAAATGAAGCAGGAAAATGAAATTTTCATGTTTAATCTTACCATTCAGAATGTTCTCTTTTTAAAATTATTAATAAATTCTATTATCCTTTGTATTGTTATGAATGTAAAATTCCTATACGAATTTTATCAGTTATGGCTTATATATAGAATACTATCGCTATTATATATTTTTCTTTGTTGAACTCATCATCTTAATAGTTTCTTGGCTAACTTTAGGTTTATAGGTATTACAATGATCACATGTGCAAATGGTGATTTATATTTTTGTTTATCTATGTTAATTTTGTGTTTGTCACTGGGGCTTAAACTCTCGACCTCTGAACTACTTCCACAGGCCTTTGTATTTTCTTTCTTTCTTTATTTTTTAGTTATTTGAGACAAGGTTTATGATTTATGTAGTTTAGGCTGGCCTTGAACTCACTATGTAGCCCCGGCTGGCCTCAAACTTGCAGAGCCTCCCGAGTGCTGGGATTATGGGCACGCACCACCACATTTAGCTGGCTCTTTTATTTTTTTTGAGACAAGGTCTTGCTAAATCGCTAAACACCCAAGCTGGGCTCGAATTTGCGATCCTCTTGCCTCAAGCTCCCAAATGCCAGGATTACACGCGTGCGCCACCATGCCCGGCTCTATTTTATTTTTATGTATTCGTTTTAATTTTCTAAAATTTATAACTTATTAACGCTCTATGTTTTGCACCGGACAGAGCTACGACATCCTCCAGTACTGGCTGGCGACTCTGGATTTTTTTTTTTTTCTTAATAGAATCAACAGGATTTGGGCGGGTGGAAAGGCGATGGAAAGCGCATTACAAGGCAGGAGTCCGGGAAGGCAGCTCGTCGCCCGCCAGTGAGGAGCGGGCGCTGGGAGTGGAGATTTTGGAAGCCGCGGTGGGAGATCTAGTTTCAAGCCAATAAGGAAGTCCTTTTGACTGGCTCTTCGGGAAGCGCTAAGGACCCGCTGGGCTCACCCCGAAGCTGCCGAGCCTCGCGACCAGCTCGCGCCGCGCTCTCACCTGCGCCTGGATGCTCAGTGACACGCAGCCGGACGACAGCCGGTACCGGCGCAGCAGCCCCAGGCACTTGGCCAGGTGCTCCTCCCCCGCCGACAGCTCCTCCGTGTCGATGTGGTTCACCCCGAGGTGGAACTCGATGACCGCCAGCCTCACCACGCGCTGCGCGCCCGGGCCCTCGGCCTCCACCGCTTCGGCCGGCGGCCCCAGGGCGCGGTCCCCGGAGCCCAAGCCTTCGTCGGCCTGAGGCCGCTCATCGTCGTCCTCGGGCGCGGGGCCAAGCAGTGCCTTGACCTCTTCCAGTAGCGCCCGGGCGCTGTATTTCGACTTGTACGGCTCCTTCTCCGGGTTTTTATGCAGTTCCACCCGCGACAAGGTCAGCGACGCCTGGAATTTCTCACGGACCTCGGCGCTTGGAGCGCTCGCCATAACGGCCCCCACAGCTTGGGCTGTCTCACTGCTTGCAGTCCAGACTCCCGCCCTCCTACTTTGCGACACTTTCACTTACGGCCCCCCGGAATGTAACCAATAAAATCCACCAAGGTAACTGCAATATGCTCTGCAGCGACCAATAGAAAGATGGGCTGGTCACCATAGCAACTGTAGCCATGGAAGCGATGCTGTCAATCAGTATCCCCCACCTCCAGTGTCACCCCTCCCAGTGTCTCTTGCATTGCCCTAAGAGGAGGTATGTGGCTACAGTGTAAATAAAATTAATATCGGCTTTAACGAAAAATGTCCGGATATCTTTACAATAACTCTACTCGCACTGATATAACCTGAAAGGCAGACACCTTTCAACATTAGTGAATATGTAGAACATCACTGAATTTTTTGTAAAAAAATTTTTTTGAGAGGATGTTATGTAGCTAGCCCAGGCTGGCTTCGAACAGGTGATGTATTACAGGTGTGCACCACCACGACCAACTGCCCCCCCCAAAAAAAATTGCTTTAAATGGGCTCTGAAGCTAGGGATGTAGCTCAGTGGCAGAGTGCATACCTAGTACACGCAAGGTCCTAGGTTCAATCCCCAGCACTAAAAAAGCCTGAAATGTAAACGATATTCACTTTTTTATTATTATTACCATTTATTTGTTATTATTACCTCTTGATCGGGAGCCATGATTAATACAAAAACCACTCAGTGATAGACACGTATTCCCACTTGAAATACAAATTGCAGTGGTGTGGACAACCACCCCGAAAATAAACAGGTTAAGTCTCACAACTGTTATAACTACCTCATGCATAACTTTTTCCATTACATACCTTCTTAAATTAACAAGTCAAAGGAGGCTGAACCAGGAGGACTGCCAAAAGTTCGAGGCCTGCCTGGGCTATATAGTGAGTTCAAGGCCAGCCTGAACTACACAGATCCCTCTCAAAAAAAAAAAAAAAATAATAAAAATAAAATTATTTTAACTATTAAGCACTAGGTGTGTAAAATGCTTTGAGATATACAAAAGAGCACTGATTTTGGAAGGTCAGATGTTTAGGTTTCGCTCTCAGATCTGCTTCTTATTAACAAGTTAACTTTTCTTTTCTTTTTTTGGTACCAGGGCTCAAACTCGGGTCCTTGTGCTTGCACAGCAGGCAGTGAAACCACTGAGCTAAATTCCTGGCCCAACAAGTTAACTTTTCTAAGCTTCAGGCTTCTTGTAAAATATGAAAATATTTCTACAGAATTTTTCTAAGGAGTCAATACCTTTTTTTTTTTTTTTTGCGGAATCAGGAATCGAACTCAAGACCTTGCACTTGCCAGGAAGGCGTGGCACCACTGAGTTAAATCTCCAGCCAGGAGTCAATACCTTATCTCTAGGAGACCTTATCCATTTCCAAGGCCTTTATTGTCTGTGGTGCTCACTCCCAAATTCAGTCTCCAGTCCAGATGCCTCTCTAGGGCTCCAGCCTGACTATCCAACATCCAAGCAGAACAATCACAACTCAATGTTCTAGCAGTGCCCAGCATTGTAAGTGGTCCTTACTATCTTCAGAAAATTGGTTCCATGGGGCTGGGGATTTAGCTCAGTGGTTTTGCCGCCTGCCTAGCAAGCTCAAGGACTTGAGTTCTATCCTGGTAAAAAAAAAAAAAAAAGAAAGAAAGGGAGGGAGGGAGGGAGAGAGAGAGAGAGAGAGAAAGAAAAGAAAGAAAGAAAATTGTACTTGTTTTTCACTATCTGATTCTTCAGGTAAGATACCAGCTGATTCCTTGCACACGTTACACTTGGCCACAATTGAGAACAGAACTGGTCCCGAATGTCACTGGCCCAGAGCAAAGGACCAACAAGGACTGTTTGACAGGAGTCAGGTGAGCTCTCCGCGGTGGTATAGGTGGTCAGATGGTGATGATCAGACACTGCAGCCATTGAGAGCCAAGTTCTAGACAGTGGCAGGCAGTCCAGAGCTATTCAAGATACTGTTCAAAAATAAACTACAAGAGGGCCAGGGATTTAACTCAGAGGTGCTGCCGCCACCTGCCTTGCAAGCACAAGGCACTGAGTTCAATCCCCATACCAAAAAAAAAAAAAAAAGAAAATAAAAATAAAATAAAATAAAGAAATTACAAGAAAAGTGAGAAAGAGAAACCCCAAAATTGAGACAATCTGATCTTGATTTCAGTAAAACTGTAGATAAATATATTTGCAAGAGCTGGACATAGTGGCACACACCCATAATCCTAGCTACTCAGGAAACTGAAGCAAGAGATTGTAAATTGGAGGTCAGCCCCAGGCAATTTAGCCAGACTCTGTTTCAAAACAAAAATTAAAAATCGGCTGTGAGAAGTGTTGAAGGGAGGGGAGGAGGGATGGGGAAAAAAGAATTAAGATGTATTATGTACAGGTACAAATTCCCTATGATAAATGTGGTCATTATCACAGTGTATTGAAAGTGCACAAATAAAATTAATGTTAAAAAATGGCTGTAGGGGCCAGGGATTTAGCTCAGTGGTTCCACTGCCTGCCTCCCAAGTGCAAGGACCCGAGTTCGATCCCCAATACAAAAAAAAAAAACAGCTGTGGATGTAGCTCAGTATTCCCTGGGTCCTTGAGTACAATACCAAGCACCTCACAGTGGGTAGGGTGGGAAAGCCGGAGAAAATTGCAAAAATTAGATTTTAGTAATATGGAATTATTGTTAGTTTATCTCCCTACCCCCACCCCATCTAACCCCTTTCCTGGCCCTTCTGCCATAGGATGATATAACAAGCAAATCCTTGTCAGATGCTGCTTCCTCAGTCCTGGACTTCCCAGACTCCAGAATAAGACATGCCAAATAATAAGGATTTTCAAAGAATGAAAACTGGAGGCTTACTATCCCATGGGTTGAGACTTGCAAGGAAGTAATCCTTCTCACATAAGGAATGGGGCACCATGTCAGGACACCCAGAGACCTGGAAGAGTTCAGTAAGAAGTGAAACTGAAGCTCTTGTTAAGGGCCAGCTTCACAGCCATGTGAGTGAACCACCTTGGGAGTGAATCTGCTACACCATACCACCTCAGCCTCCCGTCTAGCTAGCATTACAGCTTTGAGCCACACTACACCCAGCTCAGCTAATTTTCACATGACAAAAGCTCATAAACAAAATATTAAAAATCACTCATATTTAGAGGAATGCAAATTAAAACTATACTGATACACTGTATCTTATCCCTCAGGCAGACAAAAATTTTAAAATGCAACAGGCTATGGGGAAGCAGGCATTCTCAGGCATTGCTGGTGGAAATACAAATTGGTACCACCCTTCTGGAGAGAAGTTTGCAATACATAATTTAAAAACTACGTATGCAGGGCTGGGGATTTAGCTCAGTGGTTCCAGTTCCGCCACCTGCCTTGAAAGCACAAGGTACTGGAGTTCAATCCCCAGCACCAAAAAAAACCCCCTACATATCCTCTTAACCTGACCCAAAATTCCCACTGCTGGGAATCTATCTTAAAAATCCACCTACAGGGGCTGGGGATTTAGCTCAGTGGTTCCAGTTCCGCCGCCTGCCTTGCAAGCACAAGGTCCCAAGTCTGATCCCTGGTACCAAAAAAAAAAAAAAAATACACCTACAATATGAAAATACATATACACATGGTTCTTCATTACAGTATTGTTTGTAACTGCAAAATATCAGAAACCCAAGTGCCCACACATATATGTGCCAAAGTGAGCACCCAAGTGGCCACACGTAACATGATGATTGGGTATTTTTTTTAAAAGGTGAAGATTTCTATCAATATAGTGATTTTCAAGATATATTGTTAAACTTTTTTTTAAAGTGTAAAGTATAGGACCTTCACGTTAAGAGATATAATGCCAAGGGCCGGGGATTTAGCTCAGTGGTTTCGCCGCCTGCCGCACAAGCGCAAGGACCCGAGTTCGATCCCCAGTACCAAAAAAACCCCAGAGAGATATAATGCTGAGCATGGTAGCACATGGTATTCTCAGCTACTGGAGAGGCTGAGCCAAGATCACAAGTTCAAGCTCATCCTGAGGAACATAGTGAGACCATCTCAAAACGAATCAGAAGGGAGAAGTGCTGGGGATGTAGCTCAGTAATAGAATATACTTGGGTTTACCAGTACAAAAGAAAAAAGGGAGGGAGGAAGGAAATTAACCTGGACACATTTGAACTGTACTGGTCGGGTACTTTGCCCTCAACTTGTTATTTTTTTCATGATGAGATGGAGGGTTTTTTTAAAGACAACCCCAGAAAAGGCAATATGCCCTTCTTGGTGCATTTCCTAGCGGGTATGTGATACCAGTCTTTTCCTGGTGATATTAATCTTAATCACTCAAGGTGTGTCTGCCAGGTTTGTTCACTGGAGTTATTCTGAGGGTGTGTAAATAGTTTATTTTACAGGGCCGGGGATTTAGCTCAGTGGTTTCACCACCTGCTGCGTAAGCACAAGGACCCAAGTTCGATCCCAGTACCAAAAACAAAAAAGGACTTTAATAGTTTATTTTACAAACTTCCACCTACTCCTTTTAGCATGGATCAGGTGTGCCTCATACCTGGAACAGTTCATAACATTAAGAATATCAAGGTACACAAACAAGAGAATAGGTTCTCTAACAGACTGGGAGTTATGACAATTAACTGTGATACCAGGTCTTGTATTAAACCTGTAACTGAAAAGGGACACCAGTATAAATACTGTAAAATATGAATCAGGGTCAATAGTTTAATGTTATTTTAGTATTGTCTTGATTTCAATAATTATGGTACGATTATGTAAAATTAAGCACTAATGGAAACTGGGTGAATATGAGAACTATTTTTAACATTTTTATAAGTCTAAAATTACTTCAAAATGAAAATTTAAAATATTTCCTAAAGTTATAAACAGTAAAATGTTCTTAGAGAATCAATCACCTTTTTGGTTTTTTGGGGGGTTTTTTGAGACAAGAGGTCTTACTGTTGCCTGGGGTGGTCTTGAACTTGTGGGCTCAACTGATCCTCCTGCCTCAGCTTCCCAGTTTCTGAAAGTACAGGCATGTCCCACCATTCCTGCCTTAAATGATATATTTTAATGTAGTGATTCTATTGAACCTCAACAAAAACCTAATTTAATAAAATGATTTTAAAGTTACCTGAAATAACTTTCCCTAGGTAAAATATATAGTATGGGGCCAGGGATTTAGCTCAGTGGTTCGGTCACTTGCCTTGCAAGCGCAAGGACCTGAGTTCGATCCCTGATAACCCCCCCCAAAAAAGGGAAAATGTGGTGTTTTTTTTATAAAATGGAGTGCTACCCAGCCATAAAGAACGAAAAACTAGTCATTTATAGCTAAATGGATGCATATTGAGGTCCTATTCTTAAGTGAAATAAATAGGACACACGTGTAAACACCGAATAGTTTATCTAGTGAGAAACTGATAGTGTAAACAGGGGTTAAAATGATTAAAATGAATAACTGATAATCTGAAATAGGAAAAAAGGTCCAAAGACGAAGGAGTGAAGGGAGGGGAAGGGGAAAGGAAAAGAGGGAAAGGGAAAACTGAGAAAAGAAAAAAAAAAAGGAAATGCAATCTATGTAAATAGGGAAGGGTGGCGGGGGTGAAGGGCGCACAGGTAATGGGGGAAAAAAATAAGAACCAAGATATACCATGTACAGGTACAAACACCCAATGATAAATGTAAATGAATTGTATACCTAAAATGTACCAATAAAAGAACTAAAAAAAATTACCACCAAAACTCAATGCCTTAAAATAACAAGCACTTATTTCGTGCATAAATTTGTTAAAAAAAAAAAAAAAAGCCAAAATAAAATCCAGTATTGCAGTGCTGTGGGAAAACAGGGTCTCTCATAGGGCATGAAAATAAATTTGAAGAGCAAGCTACAGAAAAATCAAATCTATATTCACTTTTACCATTCAGTCCTACCTTCAGAAAAATGTATCTTAAATGACAGACAAGTACAAACTTATGAGGTATTAATTTTAGGGTTGTAACAGAGAAAAACTGAGGTGATCAATATTTGCCAGCCGGGAGCCTTGATTAAATGTACAGTAGTATATCCATATGAGATAACATGCAATTATTAAACAACTCACAATGTTAAATAATTAACTCCAATTTTAAATGAATTCGTGTTAAAGTGCTCATTGTGCATGGTGGTGCATCCCTGTAATCTCAGCAACTGGGAGGCTGAGGCAAGAGAAAAGCTCCGTTCAAGGCCAGCCTGGGCTGCTATAGCAAGACCTTGTCTCATCACTGTCTCCCTCAAAATGTTAGCCATGAGGTGACAGTGACTTTTTTTAAATTTTTTGAGGTGACAGTGACTTTTATTTTGTTCCTAGTTTTATACCCAGCTTTTATTTTTATATTTCAAGTATCAAGCTATTCTCAGTCAAGAAAACAAAGAGATATCCAAAACATAAAGCACTAATATCTTTATTATGGCATAAAGTAGTATTTTATACATTAACTCATTTTATAGTAAAAACATTTTATGTACAACCGTAGAGAAACTACTGCACAGATAGCTCCAACATAAAAACATGGTTGTAATTCAAGTCATTCAGCTGTTTGACACATAAATTGGAAAATATTTTCTCTGTAGAAAATAGTAAAAATAAGTGTTTTCCAGATTAGCCCAATAAGCCCATTTAAATCAAACAGAAGCTGAATTACAGATTTATATATTTGAGTTCTGGGATCCAGAATATTAGCTTCCTTTACTGAAACTTCATGTTTTTCTTAAAATTAAATTGTACAAGGTGAAACTGCTACTAGTCCTTCCCTCTCATACCTGATTGTTCAGTTACCATATCCTTATAAGCCATTTATTCCTATCTAAATTTTGCAATGTTTTGGTTATTAAAGCATGCCCAGCATTTTGACAAAACCAGAATCTGATAAATTATAACCCACAAGGCACATGTGCAGAGGCTATACTTTCCCCTAATTCCCTGTGGCTTGACAGGGTGCCATGAGGGTCACAGGAATAAAGCAATAAAACTGACAAATGGACCAAGGAATAAAAGCCAAGAGAATTGTTGTTTTTTGTTTTTTTTGGTACCGGGGATCGAACTCAGGTCCTTGCACTTGCAGCACAAGGCAGCAAAACCACTGAGCTAAATCCCTGGCCCTGGTTTTTGTTGTTGTTGTTGTTGTTTTTTAAGCCAAGAGAATTCTAAGAGGGCAGGAGACACTGGTCAGGATTCAAGGATAAAGCTGAAGTGCAGACAGAAAAAGGATGTTGCCTCAGCATCAGGCACTGAGTTGGCTTTTAGGGCCCTCTCTGCAAGGTGCTAAGTAACAGCAGACAGGAATTAAACAGAAAACAGACCCTAGATTTTTCAAAGTAACAATGAAAATGAGAAAAACCATGTAGTTTGTTTGTTTTGGTACCAGGTATCGAACTCGGGTCCTTGCGCTTGCGAGGCAGGAGGCGGAACCACTGAGCTAAATCCCCAGTCCCCAACCATGTAGTTTTAATTTTCCTTCAAAGTTTGTCCCAAGATTCCCATAAACATATTTTATCTTTAAGACTTCATGCTGCCTGTCAGAAGTTAACTTCTTGAGCTGGGGATGTAGCTCAGTGGTGCTGCGCCTGCCTGGCAAGTACAAGGTCCTGAGTTCGATCCACGATAGAAAAAAAAACAAGTAGGTATATTAAAGATTATCATGGCTGGGGATTTAGCTCAGTGGTTCCGCCGCCTGCCTCGCAAGTACAAGGACCTGAGTTCAATCCCCGGTACCAAAAAAAACCCAGAACTGTAATGAAGAATTTTAACTAAAATTTGTAGTGGACACAAAGCTCCAAAGGGAGTAAGGTTGTCATATTTGAGTAAAGATTATCAGCAAACCCGAAATACAAAAAAAAAAGAAAAAAAAGTTAACCTCTTGATATATTCATGATACACTAAGGTGCTGACATACTCTTCAGCACTGTAAGACTGCAACCTCACTTCCTTTAATTCCTTCTTGGTAAACAATGTTCATCTTTCAGTAGGAAGAAGTGGAGCACAAACATTTAAACTCTATTTATCCAGTCTCCTTATTTACAAAGAAAGCTATGGAGCCATCTTATACACTGGAAATTCCTTAAGGTCCCTGGCTCCCCATTAAAATGTACTTCTATGTATACTATCTGAAGAATTCACTGAAGCATCAATAACCATACGAGGAGCTAAGTCTATCAAAATGCATACAAATATGGGTAATCTATACTGAATGTATTTCATCCTCCAAATCTAGAGCATATACAAGCAAAAAACAGCTCAGGGCCAGGGATTTAGCTCAGGGGTTCCGCAACCTGCCTCGCAAGCACAAAGACCTGAGTTCCATCCCCAGTACTAAAACAACCCCAAACTTACAGCTCAACTAAGTTTAAAATCTCATTTCTTTTTCTTTTTTTTTTTTTAGTACCGGGGATCGAACTCAGGACCTTGCACTTTCAAGGCAGGCAGCAGCACCACTGAGCTAAATCCCGGGCCCTTGAAATCTCACTTTAAAACATTGCTCCGCATTAGTTCTCAGAAGACATGTTACAGGACCACGCAAGTAATTGTTTAGCAGGAGGCCAAGGAATGACAATTACAGATGAAAGCCTTGGCTTTCAAAGTATAAAGTGGTCAATCCAGAGATTGCTGCTTCCCTTAGGCATTTAGTTTAGAGAAGGACACTACAGAGACTCTGGGGGCTAGGGACATAGCTTAGTGGTAGGGCACATGCCTAGCATGTGAGAGGCCTTGGGTTCAATCCTCAGTATTACAAAAATAAAAAAGATCAACTCATACGTACAATATAGGGAGATATGTGCTTGATTTTATCTTATAATCTAGACAATGTGTATTAGAATAAAGATGTAATGAATTCATTTTCTTTTCAAATGAAAACCTGATAAAAAGAAGTAGCAATAGTTACAAACGACAATGATCAAATGAAATAATTTAGACAAATCCCGCCCCTCTGCAAGGGATGGGGACTGGCCAAGTGGTCAAAAGGAAGCACAATGTACTTTTAATTGTGTGAAAAATAGCATTCAGTTCCATGTTGCCAAACATAGTTCTGTTTCTGCCATATAAACCCTCTCCTCCTCATCACTGACCGAATGCTTTACTAAAACTCCGCTTCTGACCTGTGTTTTGGGATCTGTTACTTTTATTGCCACCTCCTGATCTCTGTCCCCTGAAGTTTCTGTTTCCTCCCCCCCGCTGTCCCCTGAAGCCTCTGCTTCCATCTCGCTGTCCCCTGAAGCCACGGCCACCTTCCCGACCCCGGGAGCCTCGAAATCCTTCTCGTGATCCTTCCAGCTCTGGCTGTTCTGTGGCCACAGCAAGCTGCCAGCGTCTTGAATCATGCCATTTCTCCTGTTGAGAGAAAGTTTGGTTTTCATCTCCCTTGATTTTAATTCGACTTTGTTTAAGCATGCGAAAAAACACTTCTGTTTCTATTTCCCCAAAGAACAACCAATTTGATAATTCAAGTGCTTTAAAAGGTCCCTGATTCAAAGTAACAATGACCATCATGGCGCAAAGCCAGTGACACTGATGTGGGAAAACAGCCTTCCTACAATCGGTAACCCTCATCACTATATGGCTCTGTTCAATTCAATTGTTGCAGGGTCTCTACAGCTGTCAAAAATATGTCGTGTACAGTTGCACTGCCCAGAGCAGTACTGAATAAAGATGTGCAGAATAAAAAGGAAAAAAAAAAGCCAAAATTTGAATTTTCAGCTGTCTTTTAAAGGGACTAGAACTGCTTGCTGTGCTCCATCCTAAAATTCTGTATTTCATAACGAACATTTTATAATTTAGGTATGTTAACTTTAAAATCCACAAGAAAGGGCCAGGGATTTAGCTTAGTGGTTTTGCCACCTGCTGCACAAGCACAAGGACCCGAGTTCGATCCCCAGGACCAAAAAATTTTTAAAAATTAAAATAAAATCCACAAGAAAATACCTGTATTTCTGTGACTGCAGCAGTACGGACATCAAAACAAACACCCTAGAAATCAAAGCAAATGGCAGTTAATCCAATACACATTAAGTGATACAGTAAAACATCAACTATTATAGGGGAAAAAAATCCCACTAGGTATTAATTTTTTTTTTTTTTGGTACCGGGGATCAAACTTGGGTCCTTGCGCTTGCGAGGCAGGCGGCAGAACCACTGAGCTAAATCCCCGGCCCCAAGGCCAATACATTATAACTCCCAAAAGCACAAGAGCTGAAAGTCAAGGAGTACCTTTAAAGACTTGGAATCTCCTAACTATTATAGATATTCTGGGCCCTGAACTGACCATCAAGTAGCTATCAGCTACTTTTTCTTTTTTTTAATAAAAAGAAAGGCTTTTTTTGGATTCCAGATATTGTGACAAGTTTCCCTTTGAGACAACAATTCAGAACACCACCATATGAACCCCTCTTCTGGGTAGTGCAGACAGGCTATTAAGTTTGTTTCATTTTACAGCTGAGAAAAGAGAGGTTGGCTGACTTGTCTATATGGCCCATGTTAAGTGGAGAGGGTATTTAAAATCTGATAAATACAGGATGCAATCTTTGATACTAAATACCTTCCTCTCCCTGCAGCCACAACAAAAGAATCCCACAAAGTCAAAATGACTTTCACAGCATTAGTTAGGCATTACCTGCCCTTTTCACACTCATTCTCCATAAGAGTATAATGAAGCTTCCCAGGTTTAGAAAGTAAAGACTTTAAATCTTAAACATGAATTCAAGATTCTGAATTAAGTTACTTGATTGAGCTATATAGGTGGAGATGTCAGGGAAGTAACTGGACCTTTAAGTCTGGCATTGTATGCAAAATGGTTTGGACTGGACTCATAGAATAGTTGTTGCTGGGAGTGGTGGTGCACACCTGTAATCCC
Organism: Heterocephalus glaber; assembly: GCF_000247695.1. The sequence continues at coordinate 3,198,981 of NW_004624754.1, read as the reverse complement.
AGCACTCAGGAGGCTGAGGCAGGAGGATTGCCCCAAGTTCAAGACTAGCCTGGGTTACACTGTGAGTTCAAAGGCCCACCTGAATTACAGAGCAAGACCCTGACTCAAAAAAAGAAGTTATCAGCTGAGGACCATGGAAGAGACTGCCCAGTGACAAAAAGATGCACCATCTCCACTGGGCAGAGAAGACACCATCCTGTTTTCCTGCCCATAATGATCTACTGAACCTGAGGGAGGTCACGACAGAGCATATGGCCTTACCAGCTTTCCTTTGAGAAAGACCATTCCCTTCACTTTGGAATCAATATCCTCTCCCAGTTGCTCCTTAAGTTCTTTCCAAGCGTAACTGATGTTTGGCATTTCAACTGAGCACCGCAGGATCATGGTCACAAAACCCTTATGGAAGAAAGAGAAACAAAATTAAAGTCTCAAAACCAAGCCTATACACCCTTATAAACACCCTTACAATTCTATAGTATTTCTGGAACAGTTCTTTCTAAAAGCAATCGCTTCTCGGCCTTTTGGCTAAGATCAAGTGTAGTTCTTTCTAAAAGCATACAATATACATACACTTTAATACATGCAAGGCAGCCGGTAGAACCACTAAGCTAAATCCCCAGCCTCACTGAGAAACTCTTAAGACTGGTGGATTTTATTAATGTGATAGTTTCTAAAATATTACCATTGAGGGAAGCTAGGCAAAGTGCACAAGGCATCTTTATGTTACATCTTTCAACTACATGTCAATATACAATTATCTCAAAAAATTTTCAAAACTTCAGTCTATGCAAGAGAAATAAAAGCTTACAACCGGGGACTTAGCTCAGTGCCACTGCACCTGTCTTGCAAGCACAAGGCCTGAGTTCGATGTGGGGGGGGAGCAGCAGCTGGGCATATACCTAAGGTTTCCATTCTGGTGAAATGATGAAACATTTATGTATACACATGTTTGGTGTGCAACTTTCGGTGCAGTTTCAAAATATATTCACAAGTGTGGCCAGGGATTTAGCTCAGTGGTTCCGCCACCTGCCTCACAAGCGCAGGGACCCAAGTTTGATCCCTGGTACCAAAAAAAATATATTCAAAAGTTCACTACCATCACCACTATCTGGAATTGCAGAAAACTTCATTTCTACAAACAGAAAGCCTAGGTGCATTCATCTGCAGCTCCTGCCAATCCTCCTACCACCCATCCCCTGGCAACCATGGATCTATTTTTGTCTCTACGGATTTTAAATTAGGAAAACAGTAAAATACAATTAGCACCATCTTGAGAAAGTGAAACTGGGAAGTTTAAATGAATCCTTGTAAATCCTGCTCAAATCCCAAAGTATATACAAACTTACTGCCTCTGAGTTGATCAAGGAACGCTGGTCTACTGATGTGGCACCTGAAATGTGGGCCAGCGCTGCTGCCAGGGCCTCCACAGCTCCCTTCTCTTCTATCAGCTTCTCAGCTGACTGTTTAAAGTGGCCAATGGCAGTGGGAGGCACAGAGTCCAAAAGCCTGAGTTTGACAATATATTCATAAAGGAAAAGATCAGCAGACAACACCATGGCATTACATGTAATACATAAAACAACAATTTCAAACCGTGCGTTAATATGGTCTCATTATAAACAGATAAAATGAAAACAGATACAACAAAATACCATATTGTCAGGCCGGGAATTTAGCTCAGTGGTGCCACTGCCTGCCTTGCAAGTGCAAGGTACCAAAAAAAAGCCACAGTCATTAAAAGCAATGATATAATAGTGTGTGGTGAGGCAGGCCTATAATACCAGCAGTTGGAAGCCTGAGACAAGAGGACCGCCATGAGTTCAAGGTCAGCCTGGGCTACACAGTGAGTTCAAGGGCAGTCTAAACTACAAAGCGAGACCCTGTCTCAAAAAAAAAAAAAAAAAAGTAATAATACCAAATATGAAGAGCACTCTAAGAATGATTCCCACACTAAGTAACTCCTTACCAGAAATGTAGCCCACCACTAGGAGATATATGGAAAAGTTTTTGATTTCATAATGCCACCTCCAAGAGTGTGCTGCCTAGAAGCACCAATAGACAGGGATCTAAAACAGCTAAATATCCTTCAGTGTGTAGGATAATCCCACACAATAATGCTCTTGCTCCCAATGCCTATAACACCTACACTGACAAACAATTAATGAACCACTCCTCACCTTCTAGGTATTTACTATAGCTTGAAAGAATTAATCAAGCCTGATGTGGTGCTGCATGCTTATAATCCCAGCCAGCAGGAGAGGCTGAGGCAGGAGGATCCCAAATTCAAGGGCAACCTGGATATCTTGGTGAGACACTGTCTCAAACTAAAATTTTAAAAAAGGGCTGGGAAGCCAGGGACAGTGGCGCATGGCTATAATCTCAGCACTTGGGAGACTGAGGCAGTATAATCGCCACAAGTTTGGGGCCAACCTGGGCTACATAATGAGTTCAAGGACAGCCTGAACTACATAGTGAGACCCTGTCTCAAAAAACAAAAGCAGGGCCGAGGATTTAGCTCAGTGGTTTCGCCGTCTGCTGTGCCAGTTCAATCCTCGGTACCAAAAAAAAAAGCAAACAAAAGATAACTAGGTAAGTAAATAAAAAAGGCCTGTGAATATAGCACAACACGAGGCCCTGGGTTCAATCTCCAATACTTAAAAAATCAGTTTTTATTCCACCACGTGGGGTACTAACTTAATGAAGGTCTAAAACAGAATCTGTGATTAATCAGTCACTGGATGAGAAGCTGAGCTATCATTCCTTAAAATGTCTAAGATAAACCAAACTGGGCAGAGATGAGAAATGAGGGCATTTACTTCATCAAATTCTACTTAGACAGGGGCCGGGGATTTAGCTCAGTGGTTCCGCCACCTTGCAAATTCAAGGACCCAAGTTCAATCCCCGGTACAAAAAAAAAAAATTTAGGGCTGGGGATTTAGCTCAGTGGTTCTGGTGCCTGCCTCACAAGCACAAGTTCCCAAGTTCGATCCCCAGTACCAAAAAAAAAACCACAACAAAACAAAACAAAAATTCTACCTAGACAGTCTGAGTGTTTTTATGACAAGCAGATTATCAAGTTAGAAATATCAAATAAAGAACATAAACTTTGATCTCTAGATCTGCAAAGAAAAAGGTCAAATCTGTACTGTAGAGACGCTCAACATACAGCATGAAAGCACCTCAGTGACAGCAGGGAACGTACCTGATAGCGTCTTTGCTAGAAGCTTTTATTATTTCTGTTGGAGAAGGGACACCTATTCGTTTAAATTTAATTCCCTGCAAGAAAACCCGCAATTTAATGCATAATGGCCATCAATCATTTCCATCAACATTAGTAAACTCCTACTATTTTTCTATCTATGAAACATTGTATTTGTTACATTTAAAAAACTTTTAGTTTTAGATATATACACAAACTGCACAGACAGTACACAGAGCTCCTGGATATCATGCACCAAGTTCCAGCTAGGCACACCTTACATTGCACCAAGGTATGCTTGCTGAAACTAAGTCAAGGCCAGGGATTTAGCTCAGTGGCGCCAGGCCTGCCTCGAAAGTGCAAGGTTCTGACTTTGATCCTCGGTACACGGGGAAAAAAACCTAAAAACAAAAACTAAGAAGTCAACATTGTTGTTTAGATGGGGCTCATGGATTTTGAGGGAGAATTCAATGATTGTCTGGCCCTGGGAATGCTTGCTGGGCTGTGTGCACCGTAAAGTCTTCACCACCTACCACGCTCTGTAAGTTGCTAAGTGCAGCCTACTCTGGGGTGAGTGGGAGGTTAGGCTTCACTCCTGAAAAAGGATCTACATACAGTTATTAAAATTCTGTAATTAACATTAAGTCTCTCCCCTCCCTTATCCTTATGATACTCTCATCCTTTTGGTTTTGAAGCAATTCCTGTATCTCCTAAATCTGATTAAATATTTTTGGTATGTTCATGTTATCACTGCCTGAAAATCACCATAACACTGAAAAACAAACTCCTTTTTTCAAATACAAAGTTATTTTAAAATGAGACTTATATCACGGGACAACAGATAAACAACATATACATCTAATGAGCTTTCAGTCATGGCCACATGCTAGAAATAAAGACAACAAGTTAATAAAAATTAAATAAAGAAACCAAAGGCTGACTTTAGAGCACAACATAACTGATAAATAAAGGGAAATAGTTTTACCGCTTTCTGCTCCACTTGTGCTAACTGATATTCTTCCTTGTGCTGATAAAAGCAGATGCAAACCCCTGTCCTTCCAGCTCTGCCCGTCCGCCCAGAACGATGAATGTAGGACTCTACATCCTGTCAAAGCAAAACACTGAGTGATACAGAGGTGCACATCTGACGCCCAGACGACCCACTCAGTGAAGACCAGCAAGCAGCGGAGGCACGAGGGAGGACACTAGCACTTCAAGCAAATCTGCAATCAGTAGTCTCTAAACTGGATTTTCTTTTCTTTTTTTTGTTTCACAGAAAAAAATGAATGTAGATTTATTGACAACTACTAGAGTAATACATTCAGTTAAGAAATACATTTTCCAAGTATTTTAAGAACTTCTAGTAGACCCACCCCCTCGATTTATCTACAAAGTAGGCACTATAATTACATTAAACTGTATTTTCAACTTCAAGTAGCCATAATAAGTTTTTTTAAAAGGGTAAAATTAATTTTAACATTTAACCACAAGTCTTATCATTTCAATATGCTACCTATAGAAATAATGAGTTACCAACAAGGTTTTGTTTTTTCTGGTTAAGACAAAAAGTCTTGCTGCCTTTAAACTTGAGATCCTCCTGCCTCAGCCTCCTAAGTGCTAAAATTATAGACATGTGCCACCATGCCTGGCTCCCAATTAAGATCCAGCTTCCAACTGAGATATTTTATATCATTTTTCATAAGTGTTCAAAGCCCAAAGTCCATAATAAAAATACCAAAAAAAGGGTCAGGGATTTAGCTCAGTGCCACTGCACCTGCCTCGCAAGTGCAAGGTCCTGAGTTCAATCCCCGGTATCAAAAAAAAAAAAAAAAAATCCAGTGTATATTTTACATTTAAAACACATGTCAATTAAACTACCCACATTTCAAGTGCTCCACAGATACACGTGGCAAGTGGTTACCATACTGGATAGCACAATTCTATAGGTTCATGAAAGCAATGTCTATGTCATATACTTATGAGATTATCTTTTTAGAATCGGTGAGGGGTAGGGATACAGTTCAGTGGTACACCGCTTGCCTGGCACGAGTGAGGCACTGGGTTTAATTTTTTTAAAAAGATGAATTTAGGGCCAGGGATTTAGCTTAGTGGTTTTGCCACCTGCTGCGCAAGCACAAGGACCAGAGTTCGATCCTCGGTACCAAAAAATAAATAAATAAATAAAAAGATGAATTCACAGTAATCATGTTATATTTTCCATCACTGTAAAGCAACGTGGATAGGGAAACAGTATTCAAGATCGAACCCAGGGAAGCACTAAGCTACATCCCCAGTCCTTTTTAAAGACTTAAAAAAAAAAAAAGACTTAAAAATTGAGGGCTGGGGATTTAGCTCTGTGGCATCGTGCCTGCCTCACAAGCGCAAGGTTCTGAGTTCGATCCCTGGTACAAAAAAAAAAATTTTTTTTGAGATAGGGTCTAAGTTGCCCAGGCTAGCTAGGAATTCTCAATCCTCCTGCCTCAGCCTCCTGAATAGCTGGGATTACAGCCACGTGTCACATATACCCAGCTAGAAAGCAAACTTTATTTTTTTGGTACCAGAGATCAAACTCGGGTCCTTGCACTTGAGCAGCAGGCGGCAAAACCACTGAGCTAATCCCCGGCCCTAGAAAGCAAACTTTAGCCATGAGAGATTTGGCAACTTGGGGGGAGTTATGGAATATTCCCACTGGTATTGTTGGGAACAGAGTCATTTAGACTTTTATTTATATGAGCACCATCTACATCACATAAACTGCTTTAGGGCTCTCCCTGAAAAGGTCTCATAATCCACAAAACCTCTCAGCAATTAGAAGGAGGTTGTTGAGTCCAGGACTCTTCTCTCTTCTATCCTCAAAAAAGTACAACCTCCATGAAGCCTTCCAGGACTCCCTTTGAATCAGAAGCCATCTTTCCAGTTCCTGGCCAGTTAGCTGTCAATTACATGCTAGCACTCAAGACACTGCTAATACTAACCACATGTAAATAAACATGGCAGCTTTGTGCTTTAATGCCCAAAAGGAACAAAATAAAATCTAGGTGTAAAATACTTACCTTTGGTGGACAGCTTTGTACAACCAAATCAACCTCAGGGATATCTAACCCACGTGCAGCAACATTGGTTGCCACCATAACTCCAAAATCACCATTTCTAAAACCTTTCAGGGTGATTTCCCTTTGTTTCTGTGGAATGTCTCCATGTAATGACTGGGCATCCTGCCAAAGAAATAAATTGGCCTAAGAATAGCATATCCAACAATACACGCTCAATTAGTCCTATAAAAGACATATTTTGGTGACACTCCTGCCAAGAATATTACAAGAGGAGAAAAACATGTGAATTCATACATGGACAAACCTCCAAATTATTTCCAAATCCTGAGCCATTAAATCTAACCATACTCACCAAGGTTGAAAACACCACACGAAAGTGACTGACCCTAAATTGTCAGGGGAGCTTCAGGTGTCCCCCACCCATTCCTCATCTGTCTGCTAAGTCAGCTGGGTCAGGTAAGCTCTAACATGCATACTTTCACAAGATTCCCTTCACTTCTAACCTAAAAGAAACTAGAAGTCACAGAACGAATGAAAAACAGACTAAGCAGACATGCTGAAGTTGACAACAAATCTGGCCGGGGATTTAGCTCAGTGGTTCCACCGCCTGCCTCGCAAGCACAAGGTCCCAAGTTCGATCCCCAGTACCAAAAAAAAAAAAAAAAAAAAAAGAAGATGACAACGATCTGTAGATGCCCCAGCTTCTCAGGAACGTGAAGGACCAACCTGCTTTATTGAGGCATTCTGTGACAGCTCCTGGGCTTCTTTCTTGGTTTCACAGAAGACAATAGTGCGCCCTTGATGGCCACTGTACACTCGAATCACGTCCCCAATAACTGCTGCCCGCTGAGTCCAGTGGCACTTAATAGCCAGATGCTTTGAGAAGAAACACCATCTATTTAGTAAAGGCTTGTTGGAACGTAAAATTATCTGCTCAATTCTAAGTCTACTGTCTTGATATAGGAAAACAACTGCTTGGCCTGACAGAGCAGCTGCTACCACTGTTTACAGAAAACAGAATGCAACTGTGATACCTCGGTTGTCGAATGGCACCAAGCTCAAACTTCCCACTACTTGAACAGCAAAGTTACAAAAAAAGTATGCTCAGGTTGGGGATTTAGCTCAGTGGTTTTGCCACCTGCTGCGCTAGCGCAAGGACCCGAGTTTGAATCCCGGTACCAAAAAAAATATGCTCAGTGTTTGTAACTGCTCAGTAGTCGAACTGAAAATATAACTTGGAAAAAACCTGTATAGGCCAAGAGTGAGCCACATGTTGTGTTTTGCTGTGGACACAAAGAGGTGACGTGTCAGTCTGAGCACTGCTCTCACCCAGACAACATACAGAGCTTGTGTTAGAACATTGGTCACTGCGCACTTTTTTTTTTTTTGCATTTTATTTGCGTAAAATGTCATAACCAGGGCTGGGGATTTAGCTCAGTGGTTCCGCCACCTGCCTTGCAAGCGCAAGGACCGAGGAGTTTGATCCCGGGTACCCAAATAAATAAATAAAATAAAATATAACCATGGCTCCAAAGAAAGTTAGTGATATTGGCAGTAAAACTAAGAGGAAAACTGTGAGAAGCATGATAAGAGTTAAAAGAAAAAACAACAGCAAAATTTGTTAAAGTCCTGGAAAAATAAATTTATAAGTGTAATTTTTGGGTCTCAGAACCAATTAATTGGTTTTCCATTATTCCTTATTCGAAAAATATGTTCAATTTTTGAACTTTTCGGTGTTCAAACACAAATTTGGAACAAAGTGAGTTCAACAACCGAGGTATCACTGTAAACACACACTAATGTAAAAAGCAACATCATCTGTCCCCCTGCATTTCTCCTCTTCATCCGAAGAGCATCAGGCTTAATTTTCTGATTTAACCAGAGAACAGGAAAAGACATGCCATTCCCCAGATTCCTACATATAACATGAAAAGTTTCTGTATGTTCTGTTCCTTCATCCACATAAAGTATAATCTGTAATCAGTTACTATATAGGTCTGCTCCTTGGATGAAATGAATTCATGAAGGTACCAGACTCTAACATGAAAACAGCCATAAGAAAAGCCATTAAATTTCCCTGCTGCCCACCAGTGTTTCAATTCTAAGTGGAACTTTGTTTATGTAGTTCAGGCATATGATCCTAAAATCAGGCTACCAGATGATGAATTTTAGAAAAAATAGATACCACATACAAATCAAACAGAAATATCTTTATTTGGCTCTTCATATGGATTTAGTACTGTACTTATCTGGAAAAAGAACGTGGACTTGTCAATCTTTAATACTTAGGCAGGACACAAATATTAACAAATTTTATACTAATTCCAGCAACTAAATGCATCATTTACCTCCACAGTTATTGCTGTTTTCTGAGTCTTTTTACCAATCAGATCCACTTGTTCATATATAGATTTCATGTATTTCTTAGCAACATTAAATACCCAACTTGGGCAAGTTGCAGAAAAAAGCAGTGTTTGAGGATTGTCTTCAGAATCTTTAGGGGGGAAAAAAAATCAACATGAACAATTCAAACAAACCTGCAGAGTGTTCTACCTCACCTAGCACTTCCAGGGTTGACAAACATTCATTAGCAACCTCAGGAGGCCAAGCCATGCATTGAAGACACAAAATACAACACACAGAAGATTTTTAATGGGCGCAGAAATATTGAAATAATTATGTAAAGGACCCTTGAAAGCAAGCTACTCATAAGACTGAAGCAGGATTACAAATTTAAGCCCAGACTAGCCAATTTAGCAAAATTTAAAACTGCTAGAGATGTAGCCCAATGTGAAGACATGGGTTCAATCCCTGGGACAACACACTATAAAGAAGCCTTGAAATAGTGAAAGTACTTTAAACTTAAATCTAGTAACCAACCACTAAAGCTCTCTAAGCAAAAATAACCTATAAGAAAACCCACAAAGATTCTATAGCTATTTTATACTTAGTATTTCTTTAATATTTTATGAATTCAGAATCCCATTTTATTTGTTCTTTGAGGTCAGTTACTATTTTTGTTTGCCTGAACTTAGAGTATCATTGCACTCACAAGCGCAAGGTCCTGAGTTTGATCCCCAGTACTAAAAAAAAAAAAAAAAAAGTATTGCATTCTCATATATTTTAAATGGGAGTGTGTGCAATTTGGCAACATATGAGAAGCACAAACCATTACAACTTTTTCTTGGGGCAGTGGGGACACCTGGGAATTGAACACAAGCCCTCATGCATGCTAAGCAAATGCTCTACCACTGAACCATATTTTCAGCAGCTATTTACAACTTTTAACTAAGTAATTTTAATTCATCTAATGAACGAATTCTACATATTGAGGTGCAAGAAAGCCTACCTCCATAAAAGTGACTATGAACAGATTTATGTGGCATAAAAAAGAAAAAAACCAGGTAGGTGGCAGAATCATTGTCACCTTTCAGAGTATTGCACAAAATATTAGTATGCACAGTTAAGATTATAATTAGCACATATACCTGAAACACTGGGAATATACCAAAGGCAAAGTAAATCAAATTGATAGAAGATACAATTTTTCTTTTACTTTCTCAGGTTTTCCCCATTGAAGTTAGGTGATAAATCATGACTTTTAAAAAACTGCCAGGTTTTCCTGAATAAAATTAAGACCTTTCCTAAGGCTTCATTTATCTCCTAAAAGACTACTTTATCACCACCTTCCCTTGGTTCCTTCTATCAATTCCTTTATTTGGGGGTTTACCTTTCTTGTATGCCACACATAAAATATCTTCCACTTGTTCAGCAAAACCCATATCCAACATCTGGTCAACTTCATCCAGGACAACATGCTTAAGTTTGGAGAGATCCAGCTTGCCATTCTGTAGGTGGTCTTTGATACGACCTGGAGTCCCAACCAGGATATCAATCCCATTCCGCATTCGTTCAACTGTAAAGAAAACCAATAAAAAAAGATTTGCTGAGGGCCAGGGATCTAGCTCAGTGGTTCTGGGGCCTGTCTCACAAGCGCAAAGTCCTGAGTTCGATCCCCGATACCAAAAAAAAGGGATCGGCAAAAAAAGATTTGCTGTTTTACACTAATTCCTTTTACCAGTCTAGGGTACCATTTGAATATATTTTCATTTAAAATACTTATTGGACAGCTATAAAGTAATATGCTAAATAATAAAGACACTAAAGGTGCTCCTAATCCAGTGTGCAAAACACGTAAGAAGTGACAGTTCAGTGTATTAAGTGACATACTAGGAAAATGCACCATTGAGGAATGGTAGCATCAGGAAGGAAAAGACTACCTTGGCTTGCAGAAGGTATCACAGTTTCAGAGTGAAAATAAGAATCTTAAATATGAACTTTCTATAAGGTATAGGGAGAATCAGACAGACTAGAAGGGCAAATATTTTAACAAGGCATAAAAACATTCGGGAAAATAGAGGCTTTCAAAGTAACTGGAACAAGACGGTAATAATGTAAATTTTTTTACTGAGTTGCTATTATAGTCCAGGGATCATAGTAGGCACTTTACATATATTATCTAATTCAATTCTCACAACATTCCTGCAGGGTGTATTCAGTGGCTCTCTTTTATAGACAAGAAAACTAAAACAGGAAAAATTAGCAATTTGAGCATAGCCACACAATTACTCTACGAGCAGAGTCTAGATTCAAACCCAGGCTTTTGCACAAAGACCTAAGTTCATTCCACCAAAGCTGCAAAGAACCACAAGCTTTGCACTCCAATGCTGAGACTTTTTAATACCTTCCATCATTTCATAACCACTCTGCATAAAAACACTGTAAGGTCCCGAATCGGAAATAATAATGGGGTGAGGACTACATTAGGCTGTTGGCCCCCCGTTAACAGCAAGCTCCCCCTGCAGCAAGAAAGAAGCATGCAAAAGGAGACACAGACAGAAAGACATAAAGAGTAATCTTGAATTCTGACTCTCTTCTTCCCAGGGCTCCAATAAACTGTCCTCGAGCTCAATAAGATATCTTTGCAATCTTTAGGTAAATACTGATAGATAACGCAGAAGTCTAAGAATCATATACAGGACTGAGCCAGCATCACTCAGGACCATGCTCTTGACTATCTTCAAACACTAATGGCAAAAGAGAAACACAAGCTACTAGATGTCAAGGAATTCAATCACACTATCTAAAGCAACAGATGCCATTTTCCTTCCCCTACTTTTGAATTTACTTACTTTGACCTCCATATGGAGTTCCACCATAAAAACAAGCCACTGCCAGCTTTTTTGTGATGTCACTGAAGTCTCTGCTTACTTGATTTGCCAACTCCCTTGTAGGAGCAAGAACAAGTACCTAAAAGAAAAAAAACTCCTTGAATTCCAAGTTTTGTGCAGTATTTGTTTCTTAATTACTTTGGAACTGACCTGAAAATTCAACTCATTCTACTCATTCTGAAATATATCTGTTACAGGCTTTGCAATGTGCTCTGTGTGTGATACAGTTCCTGCTAAATATACTCAGAAGAAAAGCTAGTAATCATACCAATCAGAAGAGAGGTAAGTGCCCACATGTGGTGCTCCAAGAGGGCTCCATGGAGCAGCCTGGAGGAACTGCAGAAGGTTTCGAGGAGCAGAATTTCAGGAAAATAACAACCTGATCAAGAAGCTATACTGATGATGATGATGATGATGATATAACTAATATTTGTGCTTTACTGTGTCTTGGACCGTACCTTATAATTTAATTCTAACAACAATCTTTTGAAGTAGATTTTTTTGCACATAAACATTCTTTTATGATAGGCCAGAACATCTACGTTATCCCAAGAAAACAGATGCAAATTAGTATTAAGGGACATCCTTACCTAAAATTACAAAAATAAGTGTATATATAGATATTTAAATCCTTTTATTTCCATTCTATCCTTTAGCTGAATTTTTTCAGGCAGGCGGCGGAACCACTGAGCTAAATCCCTGGCCCTGGCTCAATTTTATTAATATCTGCCCTTCTTAATCCTTCTCTTATAAAAGGCATCACTACCCTGTCACTCAATCAGGATGTTTAGTCTTAATTTCATATTCCAGCTTGTACTGAATGTAATCCAAATCAGAGTCAGCTTTCTGGAACATTAATTCCAATTTATCAGCCTCTGCCTCCACGTTGAATAGTTCTGAAGTAGATTATTTGAAAGCCAAAAGGCTACTTAGAAGTGGAGCCTGGATTTAAATTCAGGTAGCCAGGCTCCAAAACCTGTAGTCAGAGAGCTCCTCTTTTCAAAATACTTTCTTCCTCTAGGTGAAAGTTGCCAAAAGTATTTAACCAAACCTCCGAGCCCCAGGCACACCCAAAAGTTCAAAGAGAATATGATGAACATTAATAACACAGGTGGATCATAAACACGGGACCAATGATGACACTTTAACTTCAGATAACAATTCACAGTAAACACAGTAGGAACTTTACAGGGAACACAAATTAAATAGTAGGAACATGAACCAAGCCCCCATGATGCTTTTTCTGTGCTGATTTGGAGCCTGATATCTGTGTTTAAGTTACCTGGGGGGCACGGCCTCTCTTTCTGTCTTGCAGCTGCCCCTGAAGTTTCTCTATCAAAGGGATGGCAAAGGAGAACGTCTTCCCCGTGCCTGTCCGCGCCTGTGCAATTAAGTCTTTCCCACTATAGACGTGGTGAAAGGTCTTTGCTTGTATAGGAAACAGGAAGGTCACCCCACGAGCTGTGAATAAATCAATCACATTATCCATATTGCAATTCTTTTTTGGGGCTGGTGGTGCTGGGAATCGAACCTAGGGCGTTCTGCACGCGAAGCATACAACCTGCCACTGAGCTACACCCTCAATCCTGACAAGTGCAATTCCTGAAACACCAGCACATCCAAGGACTGAAGCACACTCATGTTTGTAGTCCTGAAGAATATAGGTATTCTACTTTTTGGGTGATATCTACAAAGTCAGGTTCAAATACATTCTGGATGAATCTGTCTGACTGAAAAATATATAACTTTAAAGTGTTAAATTATAGTAAATATTTATTATCTTGAGATTAAATCACTTATCCTAAAGTCTCAGGACAACATGAACCTGAAAATCTGCTGCTTTGCAATCCAGACTGTTCTGCACTTGATTAAATACCTAGTGGACTACATACCTGATTCACAGCAGGATGCAGAGTTCTGAGCCAGCCTGGTATCACTAACGCAGAGGTGATTCATGTATAAGAAAGCATTAACATGGGATTGACTGGTTAATGTTACCAGTACCATCAGTCATTATACTTTGGAATGTAGAATAAATTTTAATTTCGAGGCAGCTAAAGCTATCACTATCACAGTCCTATTCTGAATATACTGGTCTAATTCATTATTACATGGTTGCATATATTGTTCTACCATAACAATGTGCCCTGGTTCATCTGAACAAAAATGCTAAAATGCTTCCAAATAATATGTCCTCTAACATTACATAATATAACCAAGAATATTACCTTTGAGAAGCTTAACAGTCTCTTCAGATATGGGAAAATTAGAGAAAGCACCTTCTTTTTGTTCCACAGGTATTTCCTATAAGTAAAGGACCATAGCAGGAAGTCAATAACAGAGATTAATAAAAAAAGGCCTAGGGCTGGGGATTTAGCTCAGTGGCACAGTGCCTACTTGCCAAGAGTGAGGTCCTGAGTTTGATCCCAGTACGAAGAAAAAAAATGTGTATATGAAAGGCCTTGTGAGAAAGAAACAACCTATTCTAAAACAACTCTTCTAAACACATCAGTTTAAAATTAACCAAAAAGACATAAAACTTTGGTATAGGTCAAAATGTGAAAAAGGAAAACATATCGTAGTAATTTATAAAACCCTACCAAAAGAAAATTGTAGCAAATACATACTGCACATATACTACGTGCGATTAGTAAAGGCAGATTTCAGTTTCAATTAAGAATTACCTTATACATTCCAAACAAACAGTACTGTTGAACAGGTCATTAGCCCCTTTTCCATAGCAACATCCCGCATACCGATCAACAGAAAACAAGGAACAAATGTTTATGAAATAGTGGTCACCATGGCATTTTATTTATTTATTTTTGGTACCGAGGATCAAACTCGGGACCTTGTGCTTGCGAAGCAGCCACCAGAACCACTGAGCTAAATCCCCGGCCCTCCATGACATTATTTAACAGTAAAAAACCTAAACAATAACAGGAACAACTAAATGAATCTCTAATGATTTATATGATGCATTATGTAACTGTTAAACATTTTAATATTTAAAAATGTGAAAAATCCTTATATAAAAATGTGAAGGCAGGATATATTATATATGGTATAACCCTAATATGATTTAAAAGTAACATATTATACTATAAAGCAACATAATTTAACTACAGGTTACCTCTATAACTGAAAAGTCCTTTAGTATTTACTGAATAAATGAGTAATAAAATTCTAAAGGTGTTTTTTCTTTTTGGTAAATTTATAACTTTTTTATTTCTCATAGATCACGTTTCTTTTATAGTCAGGGGAAAATGTAAATGCTAATCATGACCTATACAAATAGAAAATGTATTAGAACTAAGATATTTCTTTTTTGGCAGCACTGGCTTGAACTCAGGGTCTCATGCATGCTGGACAAATGCTCTACCACTAACCGAGGTACAGTCCAGGATTTTCCTCTCATGACTGAGTTTCTGAATGTTAACAACATTAGGCCCTAAGTAGACATTTAGTCATGTCCAACTCAAATTACCTACTAGTTTAAGCATAAAGATTTATGCAATCAACCAAATCCTTTTCAGTGGTTCCAATGAATCAAAATTTGATGAGACTTAAGAAGGAAGATATGGCCCAATTACACAACTGTATCTCTCCTGTTGATTTCTGACTTGAAAATAAGCAGACCAAGACTTTCTCTAAACAAACAAGACCTGCTTCTTTGAAAGTGAAGCAATGACACTATGCCTAAATAAATAAATAAATAGATAGATAGATTAATTAATTAATTAATTCTTTTTGGTACTGGGAATTGAAACCAGGGCCTCTGAACTGGTCTACATTCCCAATGTTTTTTTTTTGTTTGTTAGTTTTGTCATCCCCACTGGTTTTTTTTTTTGGATTGAACTGGGGTCCCTCTGCTTACACAGCAGGCAGAGAAACCACTGAGCTAAATCCCGGCCCTTGCACTACTTTTATTTAAGTATTCGTAGGCTGTGCCCAAATTTGCAATCCTCCTTCCTCAGCCACCCCCTGCCCAGGTGCTGGGATTATAGGTGTGTACCACCATGCCTGGCTTAACACTATGCTATTTTTGGAGATTTTTTAATACCGGGAATCCAACTCAGGCAGTGCCTTGCGCTTGCCAGGAAGGTGCTGTACCAGTGAGCTACATTCCCGGTCCACTCTATGCTATTTTTTTTTTGTTGTTTTGTTTTGGTTTTGGTACCAGGGATCGAACTCGGGTCCTACTGAGCTAAATCCCCAGCCCCACTCTATGCTATTTTAAAAATGAATTCTCACAGCTGGATGTGGTGTACACCTGTAATCTTAGTACTCTAGAGGCTGAGGCATGAGGATTCCCTGGAGTCAAGGCCAGCCTGAAATACATAGCAAGACTGGGTCTCAAAAGACCAAACAAAAACAAAATGAAAAAACAAAAAAACCCCAAACGAAACAAGATTAATATTCATCCTATAGTTCAAGGTACCCACCCATGAGGTGCTTACATCAAATTTCCTTCTTCTAACAAGATAGCATGAATAGTAATTACCTACTTATTTTTCTGGAACAACCCCACCACCACCACCGGGGATCAAACTCAGGACCTTGTGCTTGCCAGGCAGGTGCGGCAAAACTGAGCTAAATCCTTGGCCCTCTGAAACAACTATTAAAGTCCAACTGTACCTGCTCTATCTCACTGTTGCTTTCTTCACTGGCAGCATCACTGGAGTCAGCTTTGGGATGAGAGAATCCATTCTTCAGTTTGGGGCTTTTCTCTCCAATTTCTCCATTCACTTCCTTTTCTTTTTTCATCTTTTTGGGCTTAGGAGCACCTATGTCTTCTTCAGAAGGCTCCTCATTTTTTATCACTTTTTTGGTTTTAGGAGAGACAACTTTCTTTTCCAGGGGCTCCTTTTGCTTTTTTGTACTTTTGGTTTTAGGGGAAACAACTTCATCTTGAGGTGGTTCATCTTGTTTTTTGGCCTTTTTGGATTCAGAAGGATTCACATCAACTTCAGAAGGTCCTACTTTCTTCTTAACATTTTTAGCTTTGGAAGAAACAGTTTCTTCCTTTCCTTCTGACTCTTCAGTCTTGTTAGATTTTGGCTTCTCCTTTCTACCTTTCTAAAAAATTCATAAAGAAAATACAAACACTGAAAAATGCATCTATATATTTGGATTATCCATCAACAATAAATAAACAATTTTATTACCTTTGAAAACCAAGAGTGCCCCTTAGTAACTACCCATTCAGTTAATATTGGTCAAACCACTGTAAAACCAAATTTTCCTGAGATTTGAAGTGGCTCATGCAACAATCCAACAGGTGCTAAATACCATGCAAAGTGCTGTTCAAATTTACTTCTAATACAAAAGTAAGGGCATACATGTCCACAGATACCTGATGTTAAATAGATTTCCTTCTCCTTGCTAAAATTCCTCAACAGGTAAAACAGATTCAAAACATCTGTACCTACCCCATCTCACAAGAGCAAATGAATTAATAAATAAATTTTATGAGGCAAAAAAAAATTTTTGAATCTATTATCCCATGGTAAAAAAAAAGAAAAAGCCCACATACTAAAAGTCAACAACCTCAAAACCAAATCAGACACAGGCGATGACGGGTGTTAGGTGAAGTTTCTGATCCTCTCCAACTTTTCACGTTACTGAAAACTTAGAATAGACAGATCCTGTATCCCTTTAAAACCTCTCTAGCAGAGCCATAGATCAATCCTAAAGGCATGGAGACTGTATTGAACTAAAATTTGCTTCCTTGAAACCTTGGACCCTGTCTCTGCTCTTAAACCACAGATTAACAGTAATCTCTCTGCCACATGCTCATACTTCAGATTATCTGAAAAATATGCTGTTCTTTCCCCCCAAGACTTCAGTTCTTTCACCCCTCTTTCATCAAATAAGAGATTTCCTATTCTGGGAGGTCGAGTTTTGGAATGGCAAGGTCCCGACACCTTTGGACTTGAACATCCCACAACTGAACACACTTATGCAGACAGTAAACCAACTACATTCCCACCCGTGAGTATCAAGCCTGTGTACTCCCTGAGCTTCCTACAATGCCAAAATATTGCTGTTTTGGGAGCTTCCAATCAAAAAAATCCAAAACAGCAATTAAAAAACATTCTAAGTCCTGCAAAACACGAGTTCAGGAACAATCTTCGTTTTCACAGACTTTATCTCTGAACAGACTTAGCTAAATCTCTACTTAAGGAAGTAACAGTCAAGAATCAAACGGCTGCCGACGTAATTTAGGACCACAGAATACTGCTGGCCTACAGAAGAAATACGTTGTTCAGGTAACAACACCCCAACATGTCACTACACTTCCACGCGAGGAATGGCCAATAAGCACTAAGAGGAACTGAATTACCTCATCTTCTAAAGGCTGCTTATCGAAGACAAAGTGTACTTCCCTTATTACAGGGAAAAGTCACTGGAAATGCCGGCAAGTGCGCAGATGTGTTTAAGATCTCTTTACTCTAACATTTCAGTCCTCACTTTGACTTAATTTATAATCCCCTCTGCGCACACAACGTGAGGCCTAACCGTGAGCGTCCAGTTTCGCGCGCCGGATCTCCCGGGACTCGCGGATGCGTGCGGGCTGAGGAGAGGTCCGCACGCCAAAGCCGTCGGGAGGGCAAGGTGTCCCCTGGCCAGGGCTAGCACCACCTCGGGCATCCGCCGGCCGAGCCCCAGGCCCAGTGTCCGGAAGCCCTGGTCCACGCCGTCTGCCACGCGCTCCCGGCACCGCCACCTTTCCGGAACCCCGGGGCCCCGCTCCTCTTGGCAACCCGGGCCCAGACCCTGCCTTGCCCCAGGTCGCTCGGTATCACCTTCTCGTTTCCTTTCTTTTCCATGGCCATGTCCGATTCCAAACCGGCGTTACTACGGAGTTTTCCTGGCATCACTCAGCACACGCTGCCCAGGTCAACCGGTCTCCTCAACCGCGTGCAAAGAGAAAGAGAGTACAGCCTACTCGGCCCACCCAGCGCCGTCACTTCCGGTAGTGAGGCATTTCAGGCGGAAGCATAGGACACCCGGAAGTCGGTCCCACGTGGTAGTTTCAAAATGTCTGCCTCTGACAGTGGCTCCTCTTATTGAATTGACTGCTGACTTCATTTAGAGTTAGCATTTGGTAGAGTGGAAACGGAGAGTAACACAAAGATTAGCTTTTATGCTCATTCCAACACTGGCTAGATTCTAGCTAGTTTTGCCTGTTAAACGAAGATTTTATTTGCTTTAGAGTGGCATCTGTTCAGTGCTCTTGGATTGCTCGTTTGCAAAGTCCTTTCACGTACGGAAGGATGGTGTTCTTAACCGTCTCGTAGAAACCTTTTACAAGTGACGGCCAAACGCACGAGCCTGAATACGAATTAGAATTCAGAAGGTTCTGGTCGTTCGTAAGTACACCCAGCAAACGTTCCCTGAGCGTTTATTGTCAAGTGTGAGAAACGGCTGGGATTCACTAGCTTTCTCAAGCGTTATGGCCGGGCGATAGGACATGCTCCTGAAATCCCTTCAATTTAGGAGGCCAAGCAGGAGGATTGTGTGAAGTCAAAGTCTGGGAAACAACGAGACCCCGTGGAGGGGAAAAAAAAAAAGACTAATGTGGAAGAGAGAGGTCTGTGGTTGTTTCCCAGGAACAGAGAGTCACCTAACTCAGTCTCGGAACCAGTAAAAGAAGAGCCCAAACCAAGTAGACCTCCATTAAAAACTAATGGGGGGGGGGGGCGCGCGGGGATTTAGCGCGGTGGTTTCGCCGCTGCGCAAGCGCAAGGACCCGAGTTCGATCCCCAGCACCAAAATAAAATAAACTAAAATAACTCAGGTGTGTCACAAGTGTTTGGAAAGAATTCAAAATATATGACAAAGGACAATACTGGAAGATTTATTTCTGTATTTCACGAGATTAGTTCTTATTGAACATTTTAAAATCTGAGAATTTTTGTATTTAATGATAACATGAGAACATTTTTATGATTCCTTTCATACTGAGGTTGGGAGATTAGAAGGCTAGTTGGAGGAAAAGACATGCTGAGAAATCAATGAGGAAGGAAATACCAATGAAGACAAGCAGCATCTCGAGCAGGTTCTTGGGGTTGGCAAGTTGGCAATGAAGGGAATGGAGAGGTGGAATTAGGATTCGTGCAGTGAAGAAAGTAAAAAGGTTCCTCACCAGGCTGAGTGCACAGGCACGATGAGCCTGTCTACAGTGAGCTTCTAGGTAAGCAGAAGGCGAGGTAGGTTGTAGAATTCTTGTGAAATGGAGCATAATTCAAAGCTGTGATAGTCCCAGAAAGAGGGAGTTTATAGCAGGGCACTCCTCACCACCACTCACTTCCAAGAGACTCTGGGAGAGCACTCGACTAGGCTGACAAATCTAATGAACCACACAACTGAGTTGCAGTCAACCAACCGACATGATTAGGTTGTAAGTGGAGGTCGATGAACAAAGCTGTCATGGGGCCAACATCCTCCTGGTAAGCTGCCCAAACCTTGCAGACTGGCTCCTTTTCCTACCAGTCCCAGCGCTTGCTGCACTTTATATCATACTGCTGGTTCTGGGAAGGTAACTGTTCAATTAATGCCAGTGCTAGCTGGCATCTATAGCACGTTTTTTGAATATTTTAGTACTGTATTTATTCTACATCCACTCCATCATCACCTTGCCCCTGCCCCCAGGGTAGCCTTGTAGCATCTTTCACATGTACTTGTATTTCACATGTAAATGCAGCTTCTATTATAGCATACAGCCTTTGACTCTTAAAATCTCAAAAAGGGCCGGGGATTTAGCTTAGTGGGGCCACACCTGCCTTGCAAGCACAAGGTCCTGAGTTGGATCCCTGGTACTGAAAAAACAAAACAAAATAAAAACAAAACATCAAAAATTTAGGGGCTGGGGCTGGGGATTTAGCTCAGTGGTTCCACCACCTGCCTCACAAGCACAAGGTCCCGAGTTCGATTTCTAGTACAAAAAAAAATTTAGGATCCAGGAGAAATAATCAGAAGGCTGTAAAAATAAGACCAGGGAGAAAAGGTTAAAGAAGTTGAGATTATTTATCTTTAAAAGACTGGTGACTTAATAAGTGTTCAATGGACTAAGAGCTGTTTTCTGAGGTTATTAAAAAAAAAATTGGTTTGGGAATTTAGCACAGTGGCACTGTGCCTGCCTGGCAAGCACAAGGGAAGTTCAATTTCTGGTACCAAAAAAAAAACAATCACCAGCTCCTAAAACACTCAGTTGGCCAGCAGGCTCCTGGCTTTTTTACAAGAAAGGATTTTGATGTTTCATTTATCCACTTACCTTGGAGATTGTTAGTGTGGCAAATGAAGAGAATGAGGTAAAGGGAAAGCAATTCCATTCTTCATCCTAGAACCCTTGGGAGTAAACCTTAACTAGCAGGAAATAAAAAATGTTTAATGTGGAGTTGGGGCTGCTTACAGTATATGGAATTTCTGAGCCCTCAAAATCACTTGATTTCCTTTGCTTCCCTTAAAATGGAGATGCTTAAGAACAGAGCTGCCCATCTTGTCCCCCATTCATTCCTCTGGTGAGAGCTGGGAGTGACTAGGCTAGGAGTAGCCACCCATCATGGGGTTTCCTTTGGTGTGAGTGATGCAGATGGCAAGATCATGGCATGCGCATATCCAACTCCAGCATGACACCTGGGTCAAAGGGACTTCTGGAGAAAGGTTGGTTGAACTGGATTGAATATTCAGACTTTCCAGTTTTTGAATGAGATTAAGAAAGATACTAAATTTTTGAAGCAGTAGCTTTCAGAAGCAGGTCCTAAATCGAAGCCCTTGACTGGCTGGGGTTAAGTACAAAGTTGTCAAGGTAGGGAAAACTGTTGGAAATTTCTAACAGAGTCTTGCCTTGAAACAATTTGTTTCAGCTTTGCAAAGAAAAGCATTGTAGCTTGCAGATATCCAGAAAATGAGAGTTGGTTTTTCTGTGTATTCCCTAAGGAACAAGTGATGCCATCAAGTTTGCTTTTACATAGACCTACAGTGACAAGGTAGAAAAGCGAAGTGATTTTTTTTTTTGTACTGGGGATCGAATTCGGGACCTTGTGCTTGCGAGGCAGGTGGCAGAACCACTGAGCTAAATCCCCAGCTTCAAAGAATCAGCAAAGTGATTCTTTGGCTAGGGTCACCTGGTGTTCCAGGTTGAGTTGTATTCCCAAAAGATGTTGAAGTCCTAACCCCCAGTACTTAAGATAAAATCTGAGAGTTTTAAGTTTCATGTAAGCTATTATTTGATGTTTCAGTTTTAAAAATTTAGGGCCCGGGGAT
The DNA here is from genome assembly GCF_000247695.1 of Heterocephalus glaber. The sequence continues at coordinate 3,177,226 of NW_004624754.1, read as the reverse complement.
TTAGCTCAGTGGTTCTGCCACCTGCCTCACAAGCACAGGGTCCCAAGTTCTATCCCTGGTACTCCCCCACAGAAAAAGAAATACATTTTTCACAATTTAAGTAAATGTGCAATAACTTTAACTTACACTCTGTGATATCCTTGAGTCAGAAACCTTGATGTATCCATCTTTGTATCCTCAAAGTTTCAGACAGTGCTTGGCACACAGTAGTCTGTCACTAAATATTTATCAGATATTAACATGGCAATGGTGGGGGGAGCTGGAAAAAATTACAACTAGATGCTCAGGCAAGAGAGCACATCATCCACCTTAGTACTTGGAAGGAGCAAGAGCGAATGCAACCAGCAAACTGACAAAATGCTTGGATTTTAGTATTGTACCAAGGACTTTGGAGTACCTCAAGACCCAGTCCCTGCCATAATGAACCTGCAGTCTAGGTGATAAACCAGAAAACCACATGATACTTACTGCTCCTGTACAAAACATTGCTGTACAAAGTACACAGATATGTTTATTAACAGATGTTCAACATGAGAGTAAGCCCTGGAACACTACTAAGTGGAAAATAATTGTCAAAGCTTATAAAGTATGTAAGTTTCTCTGCAACATATCTGCAAATAAGCACAAGCCCAAAATTCCAAAAAAATGCAAAAGGCCTTTTTGTGCTCAAAGGTGGCCAAATTATCATATTTTGTACAGACAGCAATACAAAATTCAGGTAAGTGATTTAGTAAGGATTTAGCTCAGTGGTGCCACCGCCTGCCTCACAAGTACAAAATCCCAAGTTCAATCTCCGGTACCCCCCCAAAATTCAGTTAAATGAAAGAATTAAGTCACATATATTTGACAGGAAATGTGAAGTTCTGCTTGATTATCAATTCTGCTAGACCAGATTCTTCTGATCTAGATGTTGTGCTATTTTTTCATAAAATTAGAAAAGAATTTCTATTTTAAAAGTATGTACAAATACATGTGCGCACACACATTGAAATCGAAAGTTTACACAAAATGTTAGCAGTAGTTATCTCTGAGTGATGTGATTTGGGTGGTTTTTATTTTCTTCCATCTGCTTCTCTGTTTTTTTTCAGATTTTCAACAATGGACATGTATTACTTATAAGAAAAAGGAGTATGGATTTTAAAAATTATTGTTAAGCACTACTCCTAAAACACACATAATAAAGCTCTGAGACATTCATACCTAATGTATATTCATTATTCCAAATCCTAATGCTGAATATAATAAAACATGTTAATTTTATTTACAAATTCAAAACTAAAGACCAAAGTAACTGATTCAGATTGAAGCAGCTGTTGAGTGACCATACTAGAGAACTCAGTACCAAACTGGAGGCCAAAATCTGAAATCCATATAGCTGCTGGGTTCTATAAGGAAGGACCAGAACAAAGCTAAGTAGCTGAGTGCAGCTCAAAACTGAGAAAGAATTCAATTGGAAACTTTCCCTGCCCAATCCTTTCACAACTATGGGAAGCTATTACTTGATCTTGTTAGGACCCCTGCTGATAGGGAGGTGACCTTAAATCCATCCAGCTTGCTGGCATTTACCTCCACACTTATCTTTCTCACTCTCCTCTGAAATCCTTCAGTGGCTGTCCAAAATAACCTTCCAAGATACAACTCTTACCTGTTCTCACCACTATTTTCCTCAGTGAAGTTCCCAGCAATAAGAGCTAAAGTATGGTTCCCCATAATTTAGACCTTTTTTTTTTTTTTGGTACCGGGGATCCAACTCAGATCCTTGCGCTTGTGAGGCAGGCGCTGGAACCACTGAGCTAAATCCCCAGCCCCCATAGACCATATTGTTTTATCAGCTACTCTGTGCTTCGCCCTGGGTGCCCACTCCCACTTCCCCGGGTTTATTGGCGGTGGTGGGGTTGGGGGGGTGAGGGGGGTTGAGACAAGGTCTTGCTATGTATTTCAGGCTGGCCTTGAACTTGCAAGGATTTTCTTGTCTCAGCCTTAGTGCTGGGATTATAGACCTAGCCACCACACCCAGCTTCCCCTGGTTGTTTTTGTTGTTTTACCTAATTTAACTCATGCTCAATCATGTTGAAAAAACTTTTTCTCTCAATCCCTTCTCCCACTTCTGGCCTGGGTGTTCTTGCTTAGAACCTGCAACTCACCACACTTAGTCATGGACTTATGTTTCTCTGTATTTCACTGAATTCTGAGGACAGAGACTGAGTCCTCTTTATTCACTCAGAACATACTGCCTGGGGCATTGTGGGCATACCACATAACCTGAGTGAGTGAATGGACTAGTACACATGCAGCTTAGGTACTTGAATATAAATTTAGACCCCCACAATTGCAGAGCTGAGATGTATCTCCTAATAACTGCTTTCTGAATCCCTGTTTCCTCAGTCCAGCACTGCACATCCTCCCCTCTGCCTTAACTGAAATCTGGCCCATCGAAAAAAAATAGCCCCTGCAGCTTTCCATTCCCTCACATTCCATGTACCTGACTGGTGTTTTTGTTACCTTCTTTTCCTCAAATCCATTTCCAAACCATTACTGCTTTGTTTTCACGTAACAGCCCTCATACTTTTGAAGGATATGTGGTAATAGGACCTCTCATACCCATCCCCATTCATTGCTATGTTGGACACTGGTTTAGTCTTCTTCCCTCCTAATCCTGGCTTGTCTTCATCCTAGGAGACTTTGAACATTCATGAAAACCACCTAAACAATACCTGGTTTTGCAGTCCTCCGACTACCTGAGCTGAGTGACCCTTGCCCCCAACAGGCCCACCACCATCCCCTGCACTTATCTCCCCCACAACTGCTCCACTCCTTAGGCCCCAGGCAGCCCGTATACACCTTGAGTCCCCTGCCGTTATTAAGCCCATTTCCACTTCAATCCCTAGGCAGGCTACAGGCCATGGAGCATGACTCCAATCACCTCACCAAAACCCTCCACTTATTACCTTAACACCTTTTCCTCCAGTAGTGCAATGTCCTGGGTTGATCAATCATCTCTCCTTGACTTCAACAGAATGCAGTGTTGCAACAGGAAATCACTCAACTAAATTGTAGCCACTACAGATTCAGTCTCTAACATTTTATCCTAACACATGCAAATTCAACTGCATAATACTTTTCTCCTGATAAAAATCCCAAGATGTGCTTCTCCCATCTAAGGCTGAAATCTCTAGCTGTGTGCTCGACCCTGTCCTGATGGGTCTTCAAAGGGATCTTGCTCCATCCTCCCGACCCCACCACAATCTCCTGTCCTTTCTTCTTCTTTTTTTTTTTTGCAGTACTGGAGATTGAACTCAGGACATTGCCCTTGTGAGGCACGCAGCAGAACCACTGAGCTAAATCCCAGGGCCTCCTGTCCTTTCTTCTACCTCCAGCTTTAGCTTATTCTTCCCTATTCATGGCCAGATTCCTGAAAGTGATATTTATATTTCTTGTCCCTACTTCTTTACTTCCCATTTCCTGCTGAACTCACTGCTAAATGACTTCTATTCTCTGTACTGAGTATGGTTGCTCCTTATATGCCAAGTTTCCTTTCTGCCAAATCCAATGACTGCTTCAGCCTCATGTCCTGATTTCCTGTGACAGTCTTATATTCCTGGACTTTCTGCCCTCTTCTCATCAACCTTTTCAATGGGCCCTCTTTCTTCTACATATTAGGTACATTGGTATATACCTGAGTTCCTTCCCTAATCCTCATTCTTACTGTGCTTTCCTTAGTAACTACAATTATAACTTTTTATTACTTCCAAATCTATTTCTAGAACTCTCCTGAGTTTCAGACCTATAATACAGTTGCCCACTGTTTATCTCCCCTTACAAGCTCATATACTACTCAATATTAAAACATATCTCATCCTGAATTAGCCATATTCCTACTCTCTTCCCATATAACTTTTCTTCTTAGTATCCCATCTCAGTGACAAAAATCTTACATTTTATTTTTCTGATTCTCATCTTCCAATTCAATCAAGATCTGAGTCTTTACAATTCTATCGCCTAAAACCCTCTGAAATCTACCCGTTTCTCTATATCCACTGCTCCTATTTACCAGTGTTAAAAGTACTGGTGTTGGGGCTAGGGATTTAGCTCAGTGGTTTTGCAGCCTGCTGTGCAGGCGCAAGGACCCGAGTTCAATCCCTGGTACCAAAAAAAACCCAAACAAAAGTACTGGTGCAGAAGCTAAACTCATCTGGATTCAAATTCTCACTGTACTACATATTATCCAGCTGTGTGTTTTTCGCTTTTTGTTTTTGGTACCAGGGATCGAACTTGGGTCCTTGCGCTTGCGAGGCAGGTGGCGGAACCACTGAGCTAAATGCCCAGCCTGTGTGATCTTAATAAGTAACAAACCTCTCAAGTGCCCAGTTCTCATCACTCAAAATATATTGCCTATCATTAGTTCAGCTCAGCAGCATCTCTACTTCAGTTTACTCCCACAACCTCTTAAGAGGTTTCCTGGCCTCCAGCCTGGTCTTCTCCAATCCAGTCTCCTGTGCACAATAATCTTTCTAAAACACAAATCTAATCACATTACTCTTTACTTTAAACCCTTTTTATTTTTTTTAAAATGTATTTATTTTTTTGGTACTGGGGATCAAACTCAGGTCCTTGAACTTGTGCAGCAGGCAGTGAAACCACTGAGCTAAATCCTCGGCCCTAAACCCTTTTTAATTTCTTCATTATCTTCAAGAAAAAGTTTGAACTCTGTAACAATACAGATAAGGCCTTTAAAATCTTGCCCTTGTTGGGCCGGGAATTTAGCTCAGTGGTTTTGCCGCCTACCCTGCAAGCGCAAGGGCCCAAGTTTGATGCCCGGTACCAAAAAAAAAAAAAACTTCTCCTTGTTAAATACGAAATCCTTCTCTTATTCCTGTCCTCTGCCTAACACAGGCAAACCACACTGAACCAACTGTGCGTCCTCAGACTCACCCTCTGGCTTCCTGCCTATGCTGTTCCTGCTGCCTGCAAGTCCTCTCTCTTCTGAAAGCTCCCCTTGCCACCATACCCACACACATGGGATATCAGATCAACTGATAGTTCTGCTTTTCTTCTCTGATGGCTATCATTTCTTTAAAAAAAGTCTTCTGCCGGGGATTTAGCTCAGTGGTTCGGTCACTTGCCTAGCAAGTGCAGGAACCCAAGTTCGATCCCTGGTACAAAAAGAAAAAAGTCTTCCTGACTTCTAAAACTGGTTAGGAACACCCCAACAAGGTCCTTAACTTCCCACACCTCTCTGTTCCTTAGTCTCTATCATAACTGCTTGATTAACTATTAGTAAATTTCATTTGTACAGTCACTATGCCTGTTAACAATTATATTCCCGTGATTAGATTAGCTATGGACACATAGCAGACATTCAATAAATTATCTGTTGATGAAACTAATGACTGTGCACTACTTGCATATCTCTAATTAAATTCATCTAGAACTTAAAATGCTACAACTAACCATCTCACCAGTTTACACAACCCTTAACATAGAAGGAACTTATTTTCTATCACACAACCTATGGAAGTAATGATCTAATACAAATACACCGTATTTTGGAAAATGTAAGAAACCTTAAATAAGGTTAACTTGACTGTCAAATCGAAGAAGAAATTTTAAAAGATTACATTCAGAAAATTCTTAACACATAGTGAAAAGAGACAATAAAAGGAGGTTTTTATTCAAAGGTATAACTGGATAAGTAGATTCATTTACAACCATTCTTGTGAAATACTTTGTTTAAAAAAATACGACCAACTTCTTTGCAAACAGCAGACACACACCTCAACTATGATGTCCCTAATTTTTGGTGGATAATGTACATGATTAGGCAGAAATAGGCAAGCTCACTGGTAGATTAACTATCAATTGCTCAGTCAAAACTCCATTTGTGGCCTCCGCTTCTTGATCGATTTCTGTTCCCACTTCGTCTTCTACCATCTTGTCGACTTCCTGAGCGACTCCCCTGTCGACTCTGTCTACCTGACCGGCCACCAGATCGACCACCTGACCGGCCTGACCGGCCAGACCTGCCACTTGACCAGCCACTTCTCTGTCTGGAATTAGCAGATGTGTTTCCATCATAATATTCTTCAATTTCAGGTAATTTGGCTGGCACTGAAAGTATCCAGTCTGAATCATGCCACTCTGCCTGTTAGGGGAATTTATAGAATGAATTAAATGTAAAATAGAAGCCATAAGCAAGAAAGTGAGTAAAGAAACCTTTTTCATATTTTGTATCTATTAACTAAAGCCCATACTTTGTTTATATGTCTGCTTTATCAGCACAAAGAAAAGCCATTAAGAAGCAGTGCATCATTCTGAGCAAATAACATCAATAGAACCAAGAAGTAAACAGCAGATGATGGAGATTAAAAACCTGTCAACACTAGCCAAGGGCTAGTGGAAACAACTTGGTACCATAGTAAACAACTAAAGCCGTATAAATCAAGGTGGTATCACAAATGTGATAGTTACATTAACTGTTCATTATAACCATGAGTTGACAGAAGAATGGGAAGAGACAAACACACACATACTACTGCTGGGTTTGGCAATATATGACCAAAAATGCACAAATGTGTTGGCCTACAGTCAAAGAGATAAACATGCCAATGCATGAAAAATTAGTGACACCAATGTTCAGAGCCATCTTGTTTATAACAGAAAATTATTGGAAATAACCTAATCTTCAGAAAATAGGACACTGGTGGTCAAAATTGGGTCAGATGGCTAAATGCCAGGGAGTTTTACTAAAAATAAGTAACTGGCCACATGCAGTGGCACACTCATGTAATCCCAATTCCCAAGGAAGTTGAGGCAAGAGGATACCAAATTCAATCCCAGCCTGGGCAATGCAGTGAGTTAATCTTTTCTCAAAATAAAAATAATAGCTGGGCATGGTGGCACACACCTGCAGTCCCAGCACCTGGGAAGCTGAGGCAGGAGGATCACTGGAAGTTTGAGGCCAGACTGGACTACCAGGCAAGACCCTGACCCTGTCTCAAAAAAACCAAATATAAATAAATAAGAAAGAAAGAAAAATAAGGGCTGAGGATATAGCTCAATAGCAGCATGCTTGCCTAGCATATGGGAGCCCCTGGGTTCAATCCCCACCACACACACACAAAAAAAACAAAAATCACACAATTAAGAGATATGTATCCACAGTATAGTCTGAATTTTTTTTTTTTGGGTACTGGGGATCAAACTCAGGTTCTTGTGCTGCGCAGCAGGTGGCGAAACCACTGAGCTAAATCCCCAGCCCATATATTCTAAATTTTTGAAGACTTCATAAAGAGTATAATCTTATTCTTGTTTAAAAATGTATATATAGGCTGGGGATTTAGGTCAGTAGTGCTGCGCCTGCCTTGGAAGCACAAGGTCCTGAGTTCAATCCCTAGTACCGGGGAAAAAAACCAAAAAACCTAAAAATGTGTATATAGTGCTTGCTTCCGCACATATATTAAAATAGGGGAAATGTGAAATATCTAAATAAATATGCAAAAGGGAGCAAGAGACAAAGTCTTCACTGTAGGGATCTAATGGGCTTTTCTTCCAACAGATATAATACAAAGAAATATTTGGAAAAAGGAATGATATTCTGTAGATTAAAAGACACAACACAGGGCCAGGGATTTAGCTCAGTGGTGCTGCCACCTGCCTCACAAGCACAAGGTCCTGAGTTTGATCCCTGGTACTGCAAAAAAAAAAAAAAAAAAAAAAAAGGCACAAGAAGGATTTTCGGTATGGTAGTACACATCTGTAATCCCAGCTATTCAGGAGGCTGAGGCAGGATGATCTCAAGTTAAACAGGGCGGGTGATTTAGCTCAGTGGTTCCACTGCCTGCAAGCACAAGTACCTGAGTTCCATCCCAGGTACCAAAAAAATAAACAAACAAAAAACAAAACAACAACAACAAAAAAGTTAAACACTAGCCTGGGCAACCTAGAAGACCTCACCCTTACTCAGTCAGCTGATAAAATTTTTTTTTTTTTGGTACCAGGGATCGAACTCAGGACCTTGCACTCAGGACCTTGCGCTTGCAAGGCAGGCGTTGGAACCACTGAGCTAAATCCCCGGCCCTGAACCGATAAAATTTTTGAAAGATCAAAGACTTAGGATGGGCCGGGGATTTAGCTCAGCAGCGACCCGAGTTCGATCCCTGGTACCAAAAAAAAAAAAAAAAAGACTTAGGAAGCATCAAATTACAATGTATGCAATTTATGGGCCTCAAAATTAAAAATATTCAGGAGCACTAGGAGTTCAGCTAAGCAGCAGAGTAATTGTCTTGCAAGTGTGAAGCCCCAGGTTCTATCCCCAGCAAGAAAGGAAGGAGGGAGGGAAGACGGGAAATTTAACAAAAAACGCTAAGGAACTGTTGTTAGGGAGGATTTAATTATAGTACTATGAGTATTTTTTTCAAGTCCTTAAACATTTAGATAAGGATGGCCAGAGGTGTAGTTAAATGACAAAGTACTTATCTAGCATGTGTAAGGCTCTAAGTTTGAACTACAGGACCGTAAAAAAAAAAAAAAGAAGACATGGCAATATTTATGATTAAAATGATAGAAGACCTAGAATTTGTCTCAAAAAAGTGGGACAGTAAGCCAGGCATGGTGGCACATGCCTATGATCCCAGCACTCAGGAAGCTGAGGCAGAGGATTGACACAAGTTTGAGGCCTGCCTGAACCACATAACAAGACCCTGTCTCCAAAAAAAAAAAAGAGACAGTAAACGAAAATAGAGAGGTAACAAAACTGGCCATGAATTGATAACTGCTGAAGCTGAGTGATGTGTACATGGGGATTCATTACACAATTCTATCATTTTTTATGTTTGAAATTTATAAAATTTTAAATTATGAGACAAACTGGATATTTTATATGCAGGATTCTTAATTGATTTAGACATGATAATCATACTTAACTATGTTTTCCAAAGCCGTGTTTTAGAGAAACACATTCAACTATTTAAGAGAAAAATTTTTTAAATACCTGTAACCTTTCTGACTCAGTTGTGGGAACATCAAAGCAAACACCCTAAAAGCAAAATAAAATATTTTTATTTAGATGTATATGAGTTAATTTTTACTAAAAACTAATACCTGCTGATAATCTGATATTTGCTAAGAAAGAAGGTATTAAATGTGTTCCATGATTGCTTAGTTTCAAAACAGATAATACATGACCACACAGGAAACTACCTACTTAATGCATTTCTAAATCTGAAAAAGCAACTAAACACAACATCTAATAAAAATCTGCACCTAATGATAAGAATCTATATAGAGTATTTTCTAGAACTCTTATAGATACTATAATTGGCTTCATCTCCACTGTAAAATAATCCTTCCAATAAATTCCTTTAAAAATTTAGCCAGGGGTTGGGGGTGTGGCTCAGTGGTAAAATGACTCCTAGCATGTGCAATATCCTAGGTTTGATCCCCAGCACTGCAAAACATTAATTACATTTTTAAAATTTAATGCCAGAAAGTTTCTTTCCTGAAGAGTTGCAGTGTTTATCAGGTAATAAAACTGATATGACCTAAAATGTTTCCTCTTAATCTTTCTTTTTTTGGTACCGGGGTTTGAACTCGGGACCTTGCGCTTGCAAGGCCGGTGCCAGAACCACTGAGCTAAATCCCTGGGCCCTTTCCTCTTAGTCTTGGTTGCCCATAAGTTGAAAGTTAATTTAATTCTCAACTAGTTGGCTTACAGATCTTGTATTTTCTGTCTCCTCTATCTTTTTTATTAATGTGCATAACTGTCCCCTACTTGCCTCAAATCACTGTGGAAGGTAACACTCAACTTTAAGAGATGATTATTTCCAATAAATGATCTAATTAGTAAAATTTAGATTAGAATAAATTATGTAGTAAAGTTAATGAGTAAATAAATATAATATCTTTTCTCAAAACCATCACAAGAAATCAGTCACTAAGATTACAGAGTTTCAACTGAAATACTTCACACCTTTATTCTTTTTTTGTTTTTGGTACTGGGGATCAAACTTGGGTCCTTGGCTTGCAAGGCAGGCGGCAGGACCACTGAGCTAAATCCCTGGCCCTATACCATTATTCTTGTTAACAACCAATAGCAGTTAAAAGAAAATTGTGTGTGTTCTCTAAATTATAAAGCTGTTTAACCCTTACAATCATAAATTATTAAGTCTTGGGCTGGGGATTTAGCTCAGTGGTTTCGCCGCCTGCTGCACAAGTGCAAGGACCCAAGTTCAATCCCCAGTACCAAAAAAAAAAGATAAATTATTAAGTCTTAGAAAATAAACACCCATGAACACCCATGATATGTATCCCATGGCAGAAACTTAAACTGGGTACCAGGGGCTGGGGATTTAGCTCAGAGGTGCCGCTGCCTGTCTCACAAATGCAAGGTCTGGAGTTCAATCCCCAGTTCCAAAAAAATAAATAAATAAAATAAAATAAACTGGATATCAGATACTCAAACCAAGCAAATAACTTGTAGCTCTGAAAGAATGAGTAATTTATATAACTCTCTAAATTTATAACTGGAAACAAACCACATTCAAAAATACTACTATTCATCCCATTAGGCTTCAAAAAAAGGGGAAGGAACACAATTTCCTAGTATTTATAAACATTCATGTCCTCTTCTTGATATCTTCCTGAAAGAATTAAAAGCATCGTACCACAGTGATATATGCACGGCCATGTTTATAGCAGCAGTGTGTAATAGCTAAATCTTAGAAATAGCCCAAATGCCCGTCAATCAATCAATGAATAAAGAAGATGTGGGGATTTTTTATACAATGGAGTACTACTCTGCCATAAAGGATGAGCTTGAGACATTTATAGTTAAATGAATGGACCCCGAGACCATACTCCAAATGAAATAAATGGGACACACATGTTTAAATACCTCACTGAAGGCCGGGGATTTAGTTCAGTGGTTTCACTGCCTGCTGAGCAAGCCCAAGGACCCAAGTTCGATCCCCATACCAAAATAAATAAATAAATAAATACCTCATTGTTTCTCTGGTGTGAGATACTGAAAGTGGAAATAAGGACTAAAATGTGTAATAGATGCTGGGAAATGGGAAGAAAATGTTCAAATGGGAAGAGGAACAAGAAAGGAGGGAGAGAGGAAGGAAGGAAGGGACAAGGAAAGAAAAGTGAAAATAGAAGGAAAAAAATGGAAACAAAGCTTTTGTACATAGGGAGGGGAGGGGGAGTTAAGGCAAAGGAAGGGAATAAGAGAAAATAAAATTTGTTTTTAAAAAATTCATGGTGAGTTCAGGACAAACAGAAGGACTGGACGTAGCTCCTGAGGTGCCATAGTCAGATGCTGGACATGCATCTTTTATATATATATATATATGTATAAAAAAACCACCCATCACGGCCATCTTTGTTGTAACCATTTTTGTGTTTATAAATGCATTATCTCTGAGAAAAAAAATTCATGGTAGTTGATTAAAAAGCTTTTTAATTATCTAGGAAAGCCTACCATTTTTCCTTTTAGGAGGCACATTCTGGTAATTTGGGACGCTGCATTACTACTCAGCTTTCTGTTAAGTTCTTTCCAAGCACAGCTGACATCCTGTATTTCTTCTGGGCTCTCCAGAGTCATGGTCACAAACCCCTAAGGAATACAAGTTACATTATGGTGTTTTTTTATTTTTTTATTTTTTTGTACCAGGGATCAAACTCAGGACCTTGTGCTTTCGAGGAAGGCACAGTGCCACTGAGCTAAATCCCCCACCCGTTAACATTATATTTTGAAAAACAACGGGAACAGCAGCAGACCAATGCAGTTCTAACTCTATAGTCCGTCATAACTTAACTGTGTACTTCTTATGAGTCAACAACACAGCAAGGCTAAAAGAACTTTGAAACTATAAGAAGACTAATGCTTACAGATCCCTGAAGGATACATTATTCAGTGTGCTGCTATAAAGACAATATTTAATTCTAACCAACATGCTTTAAAAGACAAAAAAAGAGCATCAGAGAAAGATAAGGTAGCAAAGAAGGAAATGTTGAAGGAGTCAAAGTTAGCTTGGAGTAAAAAAAAAAATAACAAGAGTACATAAAACTCTTAATTTCTGAAGGACTATTAGATAACCAAAAATTACTTGTTCTATAATGCTTCCCTGGACAAAAAGATCAACATGAAGGTAAAGACAGGCATTATCTATTATTTGACTGCCTCCTATGTATCTGATAGAGACTGTACCAGTAGTAGGTGCTAGAGTCTCACCAGTAAACTGCTTTTTCTCACCGAGGTTATACTAGTGGTGGTGGTGGTGGTGGTGGTGGTGTGCTGTGTGCGTGTGTGTGTATGTGTGGTTAGCAAACAAACAAGAATGTCACAGTAATAAGCATTATGAAGAAAAATAAAGTAGCGATAGGGAATAACAACAACAACAAAAGGAATAAGCTATTTCAGAGTGGATCAGAATAATAAAGAAAAACCTTTCTGACATGACATGGTGCTACTTGAACAGAAACCAAAATGAATTAAGGAAAAAGGCACATGGTTATCAGAGGGGAAGAAAGTCAAGATAATGAAAGTGCAAAAGCCTTGGGTAGGGCTAGGCACAGTGGTGCATTCCCATAATCCCAGCACTTGGGAGGCTGAGCCAGGAGGATCGTTGTGAGTTCAAGGACAGCCTGAACTGTACAGTGAGACCTTGTCACAAAACAAAACAAAAGCATTCCTAGAACTGGAATAATCTAACATCATAGCCTCCTGATATGATTCAGTATGAAGTATACAATATTATATATAAAATATTCTTGCCAAAAATATTCATCCTGAATATTATAAAAATCAAGCTTTGACATTACTCCAGTCTAATTCTGGATAAAGTCAAAAGTAAATGAAAAATGAACAAAAGAAATTCAGTCAAATCCTGAAGGTTAAATCTACCAAACAACTAACACAAATATTTCAAAAACTCAATGTGGGGGCCAGGAATGTAGCTCAGGGGCACAGTGCCTGCCCGACAAGCACGAGGCCATAAAAAAAAAAAAGTGAAAAATTGGCCGGGGATTTAGCTCAGTGGTTCTGGCGCCTGCCTCACAAGCGCAAGGTCCCAAGTTCGATCCCCGGTACCAAAATTAAAAAAAAAAAAAGAAAAGAAAAACAAAGATAAGGAAACTGTTCCAAACTATAAGACTAAAGAGACATAACAGTCAAATGTAACATACAAACTTTAACTGGATCCTGATTTAAAAAAAAAAAAATACATGTAGGCCAGGGGTGGTGGCACACACCTATAATCCCAGCACAGAGAGGCTGAGGCAGGATTGCCTTAAATCTGAGGCCAGCCTGGGCTACCATATTGTTTGTCTTTCAGTACAGGGGATTGAACTCAGGACCTTGCTTGTGAGGCAGGCAAGGCACCACTGGAGCTAAATCCCTAGCCCTGGGCTACCACATTCTGTTCAGCCTAAACTGCATAGCCAGACCCTGCCTCAAAAAACAAAAAATGATACATGTACACATATATGTATGTATAGAGAGAAAGAAATCACTCTAATAAATAGTAAATTGCTACCAGTATTCACTTGAACTATCAACATCTGCCAGGTGAAAACCATCAGATGTTCCAGTTGTACTCATTTGTGTGACATCAAATATGTCTCATGCCAGTTAAGCTGCCCTGCCTTTGCTCTCTTCCCTATCATTTCGATAAGCAGCCCAAAGTGTCAGCCCTGTCATTCAAAAATTCTGCCAGCAGGCTACTGTCTTATAGAGGTCTCCAGGATCGTGTGTGTGTGTGTGTGTGTGTGTGTGTGTGTGTGTGTGTGTGTGTGTGTGTGTGT
>NW_004624754.1:3132018-3147881 GCF_000247695.1 Heterocephalus glaber | reverse complement strand
AGTGCAGGGTGGCTCAGTGGTGCTGCTGCCTGCCTCACAAGCACAAGGTCCAGAGTTCGATCCCTGGTACCAAAAAAAAAAAAAAAAAAAATTTCACAAATGAAGACTGTATTAAAAGAAATGCAAGACAGTGAACACATACATGCCTTAAAAATGGGAAATTATGAAACCTGAAAATTTGAAAATAAAGCAAAAGATGAGATAAAATGACGAAAGAGTAGAAAAGGAAAACCAACATACTCATAACAAGTCATTAAAGAAGAAAGCCAAAGCAATCAGACAATATGAATATTAAAAATTGAGCTGCACATGCCAGTACTCGGGAGGCAGAGGCAGGAGGATCACTGTGAATTCTAGGCCAGCCTGGGTTACATAGCAAGACCCTGTCTCAAAAAAAAAAAAAAAAAAAATTGTAATTCAAGGGCTAGGGATGTAACTAGGGGCACAGGGTTTGTTTTTTTTGGTACCAGGGATCGAACTCAGGTCTTTGCGCTTGCGCAGCAGAGGCGACGAAACCACTGAGCTAAATCCCCGGCCCGGGATGTAACTAGGTATAGAGCACGTGCCTAGCATGTGTGAGACCCTGGATTTGATGCCCAGAATCACAAAAAATTAAAATTATAATTCAGGCTGTCATAGTGGCTCATGCCTGTGATCTTATTCAGGAGGCTTAGACAGGAGGATCATAAGTTTGAGGGTAACATGCGCTACTCTGCAAAACGCTGTCCACCCAAAAAAATTTTTTAAGGGCTAGGGATGTACCTCAAGGGTAGAGTACTTGCCTACCATTCACAATGCACAAGACCCTGAGTTCAGTACCCAGTGGCCCCCGCCCCTCCAAAAAAGGTCTAAAACTACAAAATGTATATTCATATATCCAGAAAAACCAACAAAGTACAACACTAAAGTATATCCTAGTTGAATTATGGATTTGGGGGGGAGGTGGCAGTACTAGGGGTTGAATCCAGGGCTTCACACACGCTAGACAAGTGCTCTACCACCCAGCCACATCTCCAGCAGAACCACTACAACCATTTTTGTGGGGTTTTTTGTTTTTTGAGATGGGGTCTGGCTATGTTGCCTAGGCTGGTCTCAAACTCTTAAGCACCCTGAGAAACTGAGACTATAGGCATGTACCACCTCACTGAGGCACTGAATTTTTTTTTAAAAAATCAGTTATAAGGAAAAAAGACTGGCAGCTGATTTTTTATAGTAAATGCTTTACTCCAAATACAGCAGAGGACTCGGATTTAGCTCAGTGGTTCCGCCGCCTGCCTTGAAAGCGCAAGGTCCCAAGTTCGATCCCTGGTACCAAATACAGTGGAATAACATTTTAGAACACTAAAGAAAATAAACATCAAGCCATGCATGGTGGTGCATGCCTGTAATCCCAGCACCTGGGAAGCTGAGGCAGGAGGAGCAGTTTGAGGCCAGCCTGGGCTACATAATGAGTTCAAAGCCAGCCTGAACTATATAGCAAGATCCTATCTCCAAAAAAAAAAAAAGAAAGAAAAGAAAAGTGAACCAAGATTTTTTACTGTTTCAGGTATAAAGTCAGAAACATGCTGTTCTCGTGAGGCAGTAATGTCTCTAGGAGCCGTTTCTCAACAGTCTAGTAGGTAACAAGTTATATACAATAAAAATGATTGGGGAGACATAGGAATGATGGCACTGTCAATGGATGTTAACATCAGAGAATAAAAGAACTAGACACCATATGCCTCTTGTTCCTCATATGAAGTAGCTGTGCCCTAAACCCATGATAGTGAACCTTTCAGAGCTTTCAATGATACAAACAGCCTGCTGTGGTACATGTGCCATAAGCTTGCCACCACTGCACCACTAGACAAACTAAAAATCTAACCTAAATTTTCAGGAAATATAGGATGGGAAACATTAAATGACATCATGAAAAACCAATACACAAGATTTAAAGAAACTTAGTTCCATAAACAACAACAAAAGCTACAAGAAACAACAAAGGAGAAATCCATACATTAAATAAGACAAAACCATAAAATGTAAGAATCTTATTTGGATCCAGATTCCAGAAAAAAATAAAAAAGTATTTATAAGACAAACATTTATCAGCGGGTGTGTGTCTGTGTATGTGTTTGTGTGTGATTATGGAGCTTGAACTTAGGGCCTTTGTACTGATCTATACCCTCAGCTCCTTTTTATTTTTCATTTTGAGACAAAGTCTCACTAAGTTGCACAAGCAGGACTCAAACTTATAATCCTCCTGCCTCAGCCTTCTCAGTGCTAAGACTAAAGGCATGTGCCACCATGCCTAGGTTTGATCCTTTTCTTTTAGAGATATATATCCAAATATTTAAAGATGTCATGATATCTAGCATTTGTATCAAAATTAACTGTAGAAAAGGAAATGGGTCAGCATATAGATGAAATAAAAAATTACTGAGGATAGTATTGTGCTATTTATATTTCTGATATATGTACAGATAGTTGCAATTCATTCTTATAACTCTGAAATACTCCCCATTCTTATCAATAAAAAGTAATTTTGCTTTAATTTTTATACTTTCTTAATCCTATTTGCAAGATCTTAAAAAAACACTTCTGCTGGGCCTGGCATGATGATACACCTGTAATCCTAACTACTGGGGAGGCTAAAGTAGGAAGATTTCAAGTTCAAGCCCAGCCTGAGCTATTTACCAAGTACCTGTTTTTTTTGGTACTGGGGATTGAACACCGGATCTTGCGTTTGCAAGGCAGGCACCAGAACAACAACTGAGCCCTCAAAATAAAAAATAAAAGAGCGCTGGGGATGTAGTTCATGTAAAGGCCCTAGGTTCAATCCTTATTACCAAAAAAACCCCAACCTGTTATTGAAAACAGAATTCTCCCCTAACCTCATGCTGTAAAACTCAAATATACACAATAAAATTTATTTATTTTATTTTTTTTGGTATAGGCCTCAAACTTGGGACCTTGCACTTGCAAGGCAGGCAGCGGAACCACTGAGCTAAATCCCCGGCCCCTAAAATTTATTTTTAAAAATATTCTATCAAGGGCCAGGGATTTAGCTCAGTGGCACCATGCCTGCCTCACAACCACAAGGTCCTGAGTTCGATATAATTACTGGAAATAAATTCATTCATTCATTCATTCATTCATTCAATCAATCAGAGCTGGGGGTTGTAGTACATGCCTGTAATCCCAGCACTCTGGAGACTAGGCAGGAAGATTGTCACAAGTTCAAGGCATAGTGAGACCTTGTCTCAGAAAACCAAAAATGGGCCCAGAGATTTAGCTCAGTGGCACCGCACCTGCCTCCCAAGTGCAAGGTCCTGAGTTCAATCCCCAGTATAGGGTGAGGGGGGTTTCTATCCTAGCCAAGTATGGTGGCACATGCCTGTAATCCCAGTAGTAAGGGAGGCTGAGGCAGAACAGTCACAAGATCAAGTCATGCCTAGGAAAGTTGGCAAGATCCTGTCTCAAAATAATTTTTAAAAAGTGCTGGGGATGGGGCCAGGGATTTAGCTCAGCAGCACCACACCTGCCTTGCAAGCATAAGGTCCTAAGTTCAATCCCCGGTACCAAAAAAAAAAGTGCTGGGGATGTAACGCAGTAGTACAGCACCTGTGGGTTTGATCTCCAGTGCTATAAAAAAAGAAAAAAATTCTACCCTGATTTAACAAGACACAAGGCTGGATGCAACTTCTTTACGGGTTAGGCTCAATTTTGAAAATGACAACAAAGTATGGTCCACAAAAGACAGTTTTTGCTCAGTGACTCATCCCATAGTTTCAACTAGAGAAAGTAAGCAAAGAGAATTACCTGTTTTATGTGTGGATTCATGGCCATTTCAGTTACATTCTTCTTGGTCTCACAGAAGATGATGGCCCTCCCTTCAGACCCACTGTAGACTTGCAGAACGTCTCCAATAACTGCTGGCCTCTGAGACCAGTGGCACTGGATAGCCAAATGCTGAGGGGGAAAAAAGGTGAAGTATCTGTTTGGTCAAAACTACTGAAAACAGGTTTCTCTCGTACATTTTTTTCTATCTGGTCAAGAGCTGGTGTTCCTGGAAGACTATAAAGCAGAAACTTTCCTCAACTTCATTTAAAAACAATAAATAAATGAATATATCAGTATGTGAAAGGATAAATACATGCAAAAAACAAATAGCATAAAACAATTTTAAAAACTTCTAATAACATGAAAAATAGAGATGAATTTCAAAAAATGTCAACTGAATTAAGCCTTATAGGAAAAGAATACTTCATCCATTTTTTTTTTTTTGGTACCAGGGATTGAACTTGAGACCTTGCGCTTGTGAGGCAGGTGCCGGAACCACTGAGCTAAATCCCCGGACCAGGAAAAGAATACTTAGAGCATAACTTTTTTGAAGTTCTAGGATAGGCAAAACTAATCAGTGCTGGAGAAAAACAGAATAATGGTTGTGTCTGGATGGGGAGGACTACAAAAGGAACTCTCTGGTACAACAGAAATACTCGGGGGGGCTGGGGATTTAGCTCAGTGGTGCCACCACCTGCCTCACAAGCACAAGGTCCCGAGGTTGATCCCCAGTACCAAAAACAATAAATAAATAAACAAACAAATAAATAAATAATTGTGATTACATGGCTGAGGCTCAAAAACATCCTAAGAGAAAGAAGTCAGACACACAAAAAAAATCACATTGTATAATTACATTTATATGCATACCCATAAAGGATAATCATAATTTTTATATCCATAAAAAGAAAGAAAACAGGTGGTTTCCAGGGACCAGGGAAAGGAGATAATGGGGAATAACCATCTCATGATTATGGGGTTTCCTGTTCAGATAAAAATGTTTTGAGGGCCAGGGATTTAGCTCAGTGGTTCCAGTGCCTGCCTCACAAGCTCAAGGTCCCGAGTTCAATCCCCCGTACCAAATAAAAAAAGTAGATGCAGCACAATGTATGTATATTTTGGGCCGGGGATTTAGCTCAGTGGTTCCAGCACCTGCCTCGAAAGTGCAAGGTCCTAAGTTCGATCCCTGGTACCAAAAAAAAAAAAAAAAAAAATGTTTTGAACTACGAAAATGTACTAGCTGGGCCGGGGATTTAGCTCAGTGGTACTGCACCTGCCTCACAAGCTCAAGGTCCTGGATTTGATCCCTAGTACCAAAAAACACCAAGAAAAAAAAACAACAAAATTTAAAATTTAAAAAAAAAAAAAAAAGTTCTGGGGATGTGGCTCAGTGCAAAAGCCCTGTGTTTAATTTTCAATATCCCCTCTAAGTGTATAGTTCAAATTATTTCTATATTCATGCTTATATATGTATATATCTGCATATGTGTGTGTGTATATATATATATATGTATGTATTGGGGATTGAAACCAAAGTCTTTGCATTGAGCTATGTCTCCAAGTCATTTTACTTTTTATTTTGAGACAAAGTCTCAATAAATTCCAATGGATGAGCTCAAACTTGTGATCCTCTTGTATCAGCATCCCAGAGCGCTGGGATTATAGTATTTGCTACCATGCCTGGCTAATTTTTAACCTCAATTTTTAAAAATTGCAAAAAAAAAAAAATCTCTAAAGACACACATATTAGCCATAAAAGAAGTATAAGTATACTGACTTCTGCAATTTGGAGTGAATCAAAAAATAAGACGGGGGACGGGTGTTGTGGTACATGTCTGTTATCTCAGCTACTCAAGAGGCTGAGATAGGGGAATCACAAGTTTGAGCTCAGCCTGGGCAATTTAGCAAGACCCTGTCTCTAAATAAAAAACAGAAAAAGAACTGGGGATGTAGCTCAGTGCAAAAGTCCTGGGTTCAATCCCAAGTGCCAAAAACAAAAAAACAAGAAACAAAACCCTGTTAAAATGACTGCATTTTTTTGTTTTGTCTTTTTAAAAGCCTTTACTGACCTTTTAGATATATATACAATTACATGAACATGAAATGATGACTGGGATGTTTCAAATGCCTAGGTGAAGAATATGCAAGCCACAGAATGTGTAAGAATATCTTTTTTGTTTGTTTTTGGTTTTGGTACCAGAGATCGAACTCAGGACCTTGCACTTACAAGGCAGGCGGTGGAACCACTGAGCTAAATCCCCAACCCCAAGAATATCTTAATAACTATGTTTGTTTTTTTATTTATTTATTGTACCAGGGATCGATCTCTGGACCTTGTGCTTTCAAAGCAGGCGGCAGCACCACTGAGCTAAGTGGCCCGTTTAATAACTATTTTTCACTGGTACACTTTACATTCTTGTAAATCTGGGCTGGGGATTTAGCTCAGTGGCTCCAGCGCCTGCCTTGCAAGCGCAGGGTCCCGAGTTCGATCCCCAGTACAAAAAAAAAAAAAAAGGAAAAGAAAAAGATTTAGGGGCTGGGGATTTAGCTCAATGGTTCCGCCGCCTCCCTCTCAAGCGCAAGGACCTGAGTTCGATCCCTGGTACTGAAAAAAAAAAGAACCTTCACATTCTTGTAAATCTTATAACTATTACAAAATAGCAAAGCTTCCTTTGATTATCCAGCACTGTAATTGTTCTTTCCCAGAAATAATCATTATTTGATTTTTTTCAGATCTATTTTTGTACATTTACATAAATACCTAAAGAATCTTTACCATTACAGATGTATTTTTTTTTTGGTACTGGGGATCGAACTCGGGTCCTTGCGCTTGCAAGGCAGGTGGCAGAACCACTGAGCTAAATCCCTGGCCCCTGGATGTATTTTTTTAAAATAGCATGATTCTGTAATTTGTTTGTTTTGCAGTGCTGGGAATCAAACCCATGTAATTGAGTTTCTATCTCTCCCTCAAATTCCTTCTTTTTAACCACTGCCTTTTATCCTATAGATTATACTGTTGTTTATTTAGCCTATTTTTCCCTACATATACATATGAATATATCTGTTATTTGGAATAAGTGACATATATGCTAAATATCTGATAGTCATAAATACTATAAATATTACCATTTATTTATTTATTAAAAACATAATATTGGTTTAATTTTTATAGTCACATTATCAACTTTTTCCTTTTTGGTTTCTTCTGGGGTGTGTGTGTGTATTTATGTGTTTCAACGTGTGACTGGAGAATGAACTCAGGGCCTTCACACTGAGCTATATCTCCAACCCTTTTTATTTTGAGACAAAACCTCCCTAAGTCCCTAAACAGCCTAAAGGCTGGGCTCAAACTTACAATCCTTCTGCCTCAGCCTGCTAAAGAGCAGTAGTTACAGGTGTGCACCACCACACTTGGCCATTTCTTCTGACTTTTATGTTTAGAAAAGCCTTCTACCTGGGGTGTGGTAGCACACACCTGTAATCCCAAATACTTGGGAGGCTGAGGCAGAAGGATCACCATGAACTACAAAGTGAGACTCTCTTAAAAAAAGCCTTGGTGGGCCGGGGGTTTAGCTCAGTGGTTTCGCTGGCTGCTGCATAAGCGCAAGGACCCGAGTTCAATCCCCAGTACCAAAAAAAAAAAAAAAAAGCCTTTCTCTTCTTAAGAAAGCATAGATTCACTTATACATGCTTTAAGTTATTTCAGGAATTTTCTTGGTATAGAGTATAAGTATCTGATTTTCTTCAGCTAAGCTTTAACAAATTATCTCAGCATTATTCTTTTCTAGACAATGTGAAATGCCTTCTTTGTGGATTCTAAATACTTACAGTGGGCACATGCCTATAATCCCAGAACTTGGGAGGCTGAGGAAGGAGGAATGCTGTGAGTTTGAGGCCAGCCTGGGCTGCATAATTCAAGGCCAGCCTGAATCACAGCAAGACTCTTTCTCAAAAATAATAACTAACTAAATAAATACTTTCATCCTGTCTCTATGGTTCTTTATGGATCTTCTGTTAGGACTTGTTCATTCACATGATTTTGTTTCCTATTTACTCTATTCTGGTGCTCGCTTCGGCAGCACATATACTATTTATTCTATTCTGGCCCTCACTTTCAGACTATAGAAATACATATATATCTGACTGGCTAAGGGCAGATATAGGTATAAGAAAGCTTAGGCCTAAACAAAACACAAAACTGCAATTTAGCTTCAGTGAATTTCAAAAATAAATATAGTACCACTAAAAGCTAAACTCCATCATCCTGGAAAGCTACTTACCTCCACAGTAGTTGCAGCCTTTTGAGTCATTTTTCCAACAAGGTCAACCTGTTCATATCTGGATTTCATGTATTTTTTTGCAACTTTGTATACCCACTGTGGGCAAGTTGCAGAAAAAAGTAAAGTCTGAGGATTGTCTTCAGAATCTTAAATAAACAAAAAGAATTCAAATGTTTTCTTAATATCTCATGAAGTACTCAGCTCTTAAAAATCACCACAAGCTTCAAGGAAACAGTGAAGAATTCAAAACTTGGGGTGAATTTTTAACATACAGACTTCACTGCAACTATCAAAACTTTCAGCTTTCTTTTTTTTTTTTGGTGCCAGGGATCAAACTCCGGTCCTTGCGCTTGCGCAGCAGGCGAAATCACTGAGCTAAATCCCCGGCCCTAAAACTTTCAGCTTTCAAAACTAGGGGATAATATGAAGAAAACTGAAATCAGAAGAAAAGAGAGAATTAAAGAAAGCAATGAACAAAGAAGTCAGTAAAATGAGTTATTAAATCTAACTATGAAATACAGGAGAAAAAGCATAGAAAGGTGTGAAAATACTTAAAAGTATGCTGTCATTCTTCTCAGGGAGAGAACAGATATCAAATTAACTTTAGTTTTATTAGAACTCCAGGGGACAGTATAATCAAAATTATGAAAAAAAGAACTCAGAAGCTTTTAACATCAAAGAATTGCTCATGTGCTTGTTATCAATTAAGATATACCAGTTTTGTAGGATTCATGGATAATATCTTCGACTTGTTCAGCAAAACCTAAATCTAACATCTGATCCACTTCATCAAGTACAACATGGCGCAGTTTAGAAAGATCCAGGCGGCCGCTCTGCAGATGGTCTTTGATACGACCAGGGGTCCCAATCAAGATGTCGATACCATTTCGAATATGATTTACTGTGAGGGGAGAAAAATGCCATTAAAATGTAAAAATTATTCTACTTTCACATTATTTCTTTAGATTTAAGCAAAAAAATACATCTTTTATACATAATTACTCACTCTGGCTTTGATATGATGTTCCACCATAAAAACAAGCCACGCTGAGTTTCCTAGTTATGTCTTTGAAGTCTTTGGCTACTTGGTTTGCCAGTTCCCTTGTTGGAGCCAAAACAAGTACCTGAGCAAGAGTTTAAAAAACAAAAGGACTTTTCTGAAAATGTACGTAGGACTCAGGACGTAGTTCAATGGAAAAGCTCTTGCCTAGTGTGTATGATACCCTGGGTTTAACTGTACAGCACTGCCACAAAAGCTGTACACTTATGTAAATTCAATCTAGGGAACTTTTTAAAAGGGATATTTAAAAATAGGAATGTCAACATTGATAATCTCATATGTTTTTGACAGAATACAGAGCTTATCTGGCATGCACAAGGCCCTGGGTTGGATCCCAGCACCAAAAAAAAACCCCAAAACAAAACAAAGAAAAACTACACCAAAAAAACCCACACAAATCACAACAATAAGAATAGCTTATATTTACTAAATCGTACCTCTGCCAGGTCTCTTCAAAAGCCACTTCCTCTGTGAGGTTCCCAAACCTCTTTTTCTAGCCTCTGCCTTTCCTTTTTGCTTCTCCTCAGCACTTATGCCACCTATGAAATTTATATTTTACACCTGTGCTGACTCTATCTCAACCACTAAAATGTAAGCTCCATGAAGGCAGGGCTTTATGTTAAATGGGTCTCTGTAATTCCTTACACTTCAAGGTCTAGTACAGAACAGATAATCAAAACATACTGGTTAAATGAATGAATTTTCACCATCTGCTAAGCACCAGTGCTTTCCAGGAATTAACTAATTTGATTCTTACAAAAACCCTATGAAGGGGCATTATTATTCTCCTTCTACAGGTGAGGAATAGAATCCTAGAGAAGTTTCAAGGTTTGCCTAAGATCAAACAGCTAGAAGGCAAAGTTGGGATTGTTTCCACTTTCTTTTTTTTTGGTACTGAGGATCGAATTTGGGTCCTTGCGCTTGCACAGCAGCTGACGAAACCACTGAGCTAAATCCCTGGCCCCATTTCCACTTTCTTTTTTTTTTTTTTTTGGTACTGGGGATGGAACTTGGGACCTTGAGCTTGCGAGGCAGGCGGCAGAACCACTGAGCTAAATCCCCGGCCCTCCACTTTCTATTACTTGCAGTCTTTCCTAATTTCACCCAAGAACAGAACTCTCCAAAAAAGATTTGCCCTATATGCCAACACAGCCAACATGATTTGAGATAGCTGATCCAAATTATATTATGACTGAATTCTATTTATATACATGTGAATTTGCTTTTATACTATAATGCCATTTAGTGGTCTTTTAAAAAACTATTTTTATCCCGAGTTCGATCCCCGGTACCAAAAAAAAACAAAAACAAAACTATTTTTAGTCACATACCTGTTCAAATTATGATGATGATTTTTTTTTTGGTACCGGGGATCGAACTCAGGACCTTGCGTTTGCGAAGCAGGAGGCAAAACCACTGAGCTAAGAGGGCCAGGGATTTAGCTCAGTGGTTCTGGCGCCTGCCTCGAAAGTGCAAGGACCTGAATTTGATCCCCAGTACCAAAAAAATATATATATATATTTGGGGCTGGGGATTTAGCTCAGTGGTTTCGCCGCCTGCTACCCAAGTGCAAGGACCCGAGTTCGATCCCCAGTACCAAAAAAACAACAACAAAAAACCAGAGCTAAATCCCCGGCCCAATGCTGATTTTTTTCTTCTTCACTTTTACAAACCTTAAAGTGTGTACAGGTTCTAAAAAGGTCAGACTTTAGCCTAAAACTCTACTAGCACTCTGTTAGCTGGTTTTACTATTTATAATTTAAGACAAGTCTTTAGAACTCCAATTATTTAGAAACTACCAATATCATTTTTATAACAGTCTTCACACACAACCAGTGACATAAATGATTTTGAATATTTACTGAATGACCAAATAAATTAATGGCTCTTCAGGAAATTCCTTGTTTAAAAGGAAAAGTCAGGCTCCAGGGATTTAGCTCAGTGGTTACGCCGCCTGTCTTGCAAGCGTAAGGACACAAGTTTGATCCCCGGTACCAAAAATTAAATAAATAAATAAATAGAGAGAGAGAGAGAGAGAGAGAGAGAAAGGAAGGAAGGGGGAGAGAGGGAGAGGGAGAGGGGGAGAGAGGGAGAGGGAGAGGGGGAGAGAGAGAGAGAGAAAGAAGGAAAGAAAGGCCAAAAGTCAGAGTGGTGATGCATGCCTGTTATCCCAGCACTTGGGAGGCTGAGGCAGGAGGATCCTTGCAAGTTCAAGGCCAGCTTGAGCTACATAGTGAGTTTACGGCTGGCCTGCAGTACAAAGTGAGACCCTGTCTCAAAAAATCAAATAAATAAATAAGCAAGCAAGCAAAAGTCAGGACTTTTTAAAAAGAGAGAAAAGAGAGCCAGGGATTTAGCTCTGTGGTTCCACTGCCTGCCTCACAAGCACAAGGTCCCAAGTTCAATCCCCAGTACAAAAAAGAAAAAAAAAGAGAAAAGAGTCCCTAACAGCGTATTTTAGGTGTGTGGTGCACACACCTATGCCAGAACTCTAGGAGGCTGAGAAGGATCACAAGTTCAAGCCTGACCTGGACAACTCAGGGACTCAGTGAGAACCTGTCTCAAAATATACAGAAAGGGTTGGAAGGATAGCTCAATGCAAAGGCCCTCCGGGTTCAATCCCCAGCACTGTAAACACACACACACACACACACACACACACACACACACACACACACACATAGATACTCCTAAAATAAGACATGCTGGCTTCAAAATACCCAAAGTTATCAAAGACATCTATGACTCCATACACATTAAATTCATACGTAAAAAAAAAAAAATCAACATTTTTGCTTTAGGACCCAGATTTTTACTTTATGTCGCAGAGCATCCTCTTCTCTCTCTGGAATACCTGACTTTAAGACTAGTATTCTCTTTCAGGGCTGTAGTTCAGTGGTGGAGCCTGAGGTTAGAGTTATCACTTTTTTTTTTTTTTTTTTTGGTACCAGGGATCAAACTTGGGACCTCGCCCTTGCGAGGCAGGTGATGGAACCACTGAGCTAAATCCCTGGCCCCAAGCTTGAGCTTAGAATCCAAGAATCCCTGGATTCAATCCCCAGCATCAAAAAAAAGACTAGTTGGGGCCGGGGATTTAGCTCAGTGGTTCTGGCGCCTGCCTTGTAAGCGCAAGGTCCCAAGTTCGATCCCTGGTAACCAAAAAAAAAAAAAGACTAGTATATTTTTCCCTGTTCCCTTCCATAAGAGTAATGTTTAGAGTTTTTACTCCCTTATAACTGTTACCTTTGGTGAGCGGCTTTTTTTAATTGCTTCTTGATTTCTTTGGAGCCTTTCAATCAAGGGTATGGCAAAAGAGAATGTCTTCCCTGTTCCTGTCCGTGCTTGAGCAATTAAATCTTTTCCTTCATATACAGGACCAAAGGTCTTAACTTGAATAGGAAAGAGGTATGTTACCCCTCGACCTGTAAAATGAGATTTCATTAAAATATTTGAGACTACCACTGGGAAAAATACATATTCATTTGAAAATGACAATCCTGTTTCTTCCATATATACCTAAAGATATATTTACTACTGATATTTACAGTTATTCCTACCCCAAACAAGAATTATAACAAAATTGGTCTAAATTTTTTTTTTTTTGGTACCAGGGATCGAACTTGGGTCCTTGAGCTTGTGAGGCAGGCGGCGGAACCACTGAGCTAAATCCCCGGCCCTGATCTAAATTTTTGATGGATACATATGGCTTTTTGGGGGTTTTTTTGAGACAGGGTCTTGGTATGTTCAGACCGACCTTGAACTCATTATGTAGCCCAGGCTAACTTTGAACTCACAGCAATCCTTCTGCTATAGCCTCCCCAGTGCTGGTATTACAGGCACGCACCACTACGCCCAGCATGTGTCTTATCGTTAAAAACATGTCAGGATGGTCCGGGGATTTAGCTCAGTGGCACCGTGCCTGCCTCGAAAAAGGAAGGTCCTGAGTTTAATAGCCGGTACAAAAAAAAAAAAGTCAGGATAATGAAAAGGATGATATAGAAATAACTGCAATTCAGGAAGAGCTATTTCTCTTTACATTCTCCTTTTGGTCAGAAAAGGCACAAGAGTTTTATAAACTCCAGTCATAGATTTCTAAGTACATGTCCATTAAAACTGATAGTACTGGGCCGGGGATTTAGCTCAGTGGTGCTGCCTCCTGCCTCGCAAGCAAAAGGACCCGAGTTCAATCGACGGTACCAAAAAAAAAACCCAAAAAACAAAAAAAACCCTGATGATACCTTTCAGAAGCTTTATGGTCTCTTCAGAAATAGAGAAATTGGAGAAGGCTCCCTCTTTCTGTTCACGTGTTAGAGTCTGCCAAAAGGAAAGAGAAGTTTTAAATAATATATTTATGTTTGACTTTTACTCATTTAACATTTTTAACTTTACTAATCAATTATAGTTAGTACTTCCAAAAAACTGTATAGATTAACTTAAAAGAAAAAAATTACTGAGAAATTCTTTTAATCGCAAACATCTCGGGCCGGGGATTTAGCTCAGTGGTTCTGCCACCTGCCTCGAAAGCGCAAGGATCTGAGTTCGATCCCCAGTACCAAAAACAAAACAAAACAAAACAAAACAAAACAAATCTCTTTAAATAGAAAACTTACTTTATATTTCTAAAAAAATTTTTTAAATGTTTAAGTCACCCATAAAACTCCCCATAGAAATATATCTACTACATACATAAAATATATATCTAACCTAGCATGGTGCTACACACTTTTATAATCCCAGCAACTGAGACTGAGGCAGGATGATCACAAGTTTGAGCCCAGCCTGGGCAACTCAGTGACATAGCCAGACTCTGTCTGGGAAAAAAAAAAAAAAAAAAGTGGAGATGTAGTATAGTAGTTAAGCACCCTGGGATTCAATCCCCAGTACTGACCCCCCAAATTTTCCCATTTAACTAAGGTATTACAATAAATCTTTTAATAATCTAAATACTTACAATTATAGATATCAATTTTAAAGATTTATACAAGCCTATAAACTAGGCTAGAAGAAATTACACAACGAGGAAGTAAACTTTTAAAAAAAATAGTTAAAAATGTGTTCTATGGGGCCGGGGGATTTAGCTCAGTGGTTCCGGCACCTGCCTCACAAGCGCAAGGTCCTGAGTTCGATCCCTGGTGCCAAAAAAAAAAAAAAAAAATGTGTTCTATGGTTTTTTGGTAGCAGCGATCAAACTCAGGACCTTACACTTTCGAGGTAGGTGGTGGAACCACTGAGCTAAATCCCCGGCCCTGTTCTACGGTTTTAAAAAGCTTTTTGTAAGGTCATTAATACAGGGGAGAATTCCATAAGGTTAACATTTTTTTTTTCAGTACTCAGGGCCTTCACACTGAGCTACATCCCAGCCCTTTTTAAAATTTTTATTTTGAGAAAGTCTTGCTAAGCCACTAAATCTCGCAGGCTGGGCTTGAACTTGGGATTCTCCTTCCTTAGCCTTCCAGAGTACTAGAATTAAGAGGCATGTGCCACTATCCCTGGTTTTACATTGTTTTTAAAACATACATTCAGGTTAGCCAGGAATGGTGGTGCATGCATGCAATTCTACCACTCTGGAGGCTAAGGCAGTAGGATTACCTCAAGTTTGAGGACAGCGTGGGCTACACAGTGAATTCAAGACTAGCCTGAACTACACAGTGAGACCCTATCTCAAAAAACAAAAACAAAAACAAAAATATACTGAGGTTAGCATTAAGATCTATTGAACAACAGGGCCGGGGATTTAGCTCAGTGGTTTCACCTCCTGCTATGCAAGCGCAAGGACCCAAGTTCCATCCCCGGTACCAAAAACAAAAACAAAAAACAAAAAAAAACCGTCTATTGAACACCAGTCAATGTGTGTATGTCTACTTATTATTTGTGTGTTAAAGAAAGAATTTATATAACCACACACAATAGCATTTTTCAAACTGGGTGCCAAGTAAAAGGATATTAAATTCCAATATTTAGGGGCCGGGGATTTAGCTCAGTGGTTTCGTCGCCTGCGGCACAAGTGCAAGGACCTGAGTTCAATCCCCAGTACCAAAAAAAAAAAAATCCAATATTTAACCCATTTAAACCAATTTCAGTGTTGTTTATTTATTTATTTATTTTTGGTACCGGGAATTGAACTCAGGTCCTTGTCCTTGAAAGGCAGGCTGTGGAACCACTGAGCTAAATCCCCAGCCCCTATCAGTGTTGTTATCTTTCTTTTTTGGGACAATGTCTCACTTGCTGACCCTGAACTTAATATGGAGCCCAGGCAGTCTTCAAACTGACAATGATCCTCGGGCCTCACCCTCCTGAGTGCTAGGATTACAGGTGTGTGCTATGACACCCAGTTGTCTTTGTAAGACTAAAAAAATTATGAAAATTGGGCCAGAGATTTAGCTCAGTGGTGCCAGCCCCTACCTGGCAAGGACAAGGTACTGAGTTCAATCCCCAGTACCAGAAAAAAAAACAAATCACAAAAATTATACCTTTAAATTATAGAAATTCTAGGGGCTGGGGCTTTAGCTCAGTGGTTCCGTTGCCTGCCTCACAAGAGCAAAGACCCGAGTTGGATCCCTGGTACCAAAACAACAACAACAAAAATTATAGAAATTCTAGAAACCACAAATAGAAATACTGTGAATTTTTAAAATAATCTATAATCCACTCAGCTAAAACCTATTTGAAACACACTCTAATCCTCATTCTATGCACATGTA
>NW_004624754.1:3112782-3131918 GCF_000247695.1 Heterocephalus glaber | reverse complement strand
ATATATATGGTATATATATTTTTTGGTACCAAGGTCCCTCTGATTGCAAGGCAAGTGGCAGAACCACTGAGCTAAATCCCCAGCCCTTTAAAAAATATACTGTCTTGGGGCCGGGGATTTAGCTCAGTGGTTTCGTTGCCTGCTGCACAAGTGCAAGGACCCGAGTTCAATCCCCAGTACAAAAAAAAAAATATTGTCTTGTGGTTCCACTGCCTGCCTCACAAGCACAAGGTCCCGAGTTCGATCCCCAGAACCAACAACAACAACAACAAAAATATACTGTCTTATAATCTGCTTTTATTTGTACCTTAACAAAATACACTGGGTATCTTTCTTTCTTTTTCTTTTCTTTTTTTTTTTTTTTGGTACCGGGGATCGAACTCTGGTCCTTGTGCTTACGTGGCAGGAAGCAAAACCACTGAGCTAAATCCCCAGCCCTATACTGGGTATCTTCCTAATATTCCTTTTTTTTGGTACCAGGGATCAAACTCAGGACCTTGCACTTGCCAGGCAGGCATGGCACTCCTAAGCTACACCCCCAGCCTGCTAATATTCTTTCTTTTTTTTGTTTTTAAGGGAGGAAAGGTTTATTTAGCTCACAGTTTGTAGAGATTTCAGTCCATAATTGGCTGGCCTCAAGCCAGGGTGGTGTGGAAAAGAGGGGTTGCAGAGGAGAAACAGTTCATGGCGCACATGCACAGCAAGCAACAAAGGACCTTAACAGCATCTTTCTGCCCCTTTTATCATATCCAGACTACTGGGGATTATGGTGATACCAAACCAATCAGTGTACCAGTTTAGTAACCACATGCCCTTAATCCTAGCATCACACACTAGATTCAGCCACCTCTGAAAAAGCCCTTTGACTGAATGAGGCTTTGCAGGGGGGACATTTAGACAAAAACTGTAACACTACACCTGTTTTGTTTTGTTTTTCCTCTAATATTCCTTTGTTTTGTTTTGTTTTGGTTTTGGTACTGGGAATGGAATTCGGGTCCTTGCGCTTGTGAAGCAGGCAGCGAAACCACTGAGCTACATCCCTGGCCCCTCTTTTGTCTTGTTTTGTTGAGACAATGTCTCACTATGTATTGTAGGCTGGCCTTGAACTCATGGCAATCCTCCAGCCTCAGACTCTCGAATTCTAGGATTACAGGTGTGCACAACCATATTCTTGCATGCCCTTTGGAATAGTTGTACTCTACTGCATACTTAGACACAAGACAAAAGTAAGCCAACTGCTTATTATAAAACATTTAATATATGTTGCTATTATCAATAACAGTGTGTTAATACTTATATAGCTCTGTACATGTCATAATTATCTCATTAGAATAAATTCCTAAAAGCAGAAGTTCCTAAAATCTAATTTTTCTAAACAAAATAATGAACAGTTAAATGTATTATAATATTGAGCAGTGGGCCAGGGATTTAGCTCAGTGGCAATGTGCCTGCCTTGCAAGTTCAAGGTCCTGAGTTCGATCCCCGGTACCAAAAAAAAAAAAAAAGACTGATAGTAAAATCTACTTATCATCTAATATTGCTGCTATTACAGAAACAGAAAAAGCAGAAGACAATACATACACAATCAAGAGGCCTTCTGTATCTTATAGCAGAAAATCAGAGGTCAATTCACAATCACTGGTAGGGATTGAAGAACCATTAGAAATCCAAGTAGGTAGCCACATGCAGTGGCATAGATGTGTAATCTCAGCTACAGAGGAGACCAAGGCAGGAGGATAGCAAGTCTGAGCCCAGCCTAGACAATTTAGTGATTAAGAGAGACCCTGTCTCAAAATAAAAATATAAAAAGGGCTGGAGCTGAAGCTCAGTGTAAAGGCTCTAGGTTCAATCCCCAGTTAACCCCTCACTCCCCAAAAAGACATGCATGTAGGTAACCACTAAAAAAGTAACTAGGAAAAACTGTTTAGGAAAACCCAACTGTACAGAAAAAGTTTAAGTGTGAGCATTCTCCCACTTTCACCCCAAGAAAAAGGCAATATAATAAGAAACAAGAGCCAAAGGGTAAAGAGCTCAGATTTCAGTTGTATAGACTCTCTAGTCCAAATAAAACCACTGGACTCTAAGGTGGAAACAGTATAGAATCACTTCTAACTAGCCTAAAACATCAAACCAGCCTATATTTCAAAGATAATGTCAAATGCAAAATAAAGGGTATCCATACCTCCTGTAGTTTATTATCACTTGATTTTTGAGTAGAACTTTCTAAGGATGATACTTGTTTTGATTTTTTTTCACATTCATCAATATCTCCATTTGGTAGATCTTTTTTTCTTAACTTAGGAGATGTGGAAAATTCATCTGAAAGTCTATTGAATCCTTCTTCAGTGTCTCCATTTAGCTTCTCTTTTATTTTAGATTTTTTGGGCTTGGGAGCATCCAGGTCACCTGTAACTCCATTCTCTCTTGACTCTGTTTTCTCATCTGAGTCATGACAGTGCCTTGACTTCCTTCTATCACTCTGTGGACAAAGAAAGAGGGACAAAAGGATCACAGGTTTGCTTTTAGGATTTTATAGAGAAGTTAGAGCATGACTCCCCAACCAATTAAGCTCTATCTACAGTTATACTGAAAATCTACCTGGCAGAAATCCAAACTGGTAATTAATGCCAAGCTCTAAGCTTTACCTGTTACTATAACTGTCATGCCATCTCCTGTATTCTCAAGACTCAGTCTCTAGTCCATCTCTAATCCCATCATAAGATTTTGGGGAAATTAAATTAGCTCATTCTCAGGAAAAGAATGAGAACATCAAAATTATAAATTAAAATACAAACAAGAATTTCTAATATCTCCAAGAGAAAAAAATTAATATTTATTGAGTACCTACCCAGCATTATGTAATGTGTTTTCGGTTTATCTTGTTTATATCTTCATAGCAACCCTATAAGGGAAGTACAGGTCCATAATCCCTTATCCGAAATTCCGATATCCATAAAGCTCTGAAAACCGAAAGTTTTTTTGTAATTTATTTGAAAGCAAAACCATACCTGATCTGAACTCATTTGATGGCAAAATCTGACTATCATTAATGTAAGGCTTCTCACAGTCTTTATCCCACTTAGTATACGTATTTATATTTAACACTGAGGTGTTTGATTACTGGC
Organism: Heterocephalus glaber; assembly: GCF_000247695.1. The sequence goes on along the minus strand of NW_004624754.1, from coordinate 3,128,793 downwards.
TGCAGGTCCCAAATCCTGCTGGGGTGTCACTTTTCTGTAAATCCCCAGAATTCTTAATTCAAAACATACCTAGTTTCAGGGATTTTGGATAAGGGATAATGAACCTGTATTACCTCTGCCATTTCACAGATGAAGAAACAGAATTTTTGTCGTTGTTTTATTTTGCTTTTCTTTTTTTTTTTTTTTTTTAAGATAGGATCTTACTATGTGTCAGGCTGGCCTTGAACTCACTATGTAGGCTTGGCTGGCCTCATACCCACAGAAAACAAGGTGATCCTCCTGCTACCTCCTGCCCAGTGCTGGGATTACAGGCATGTGCCACCACACCCAGCAGAAACAAAGTTCTTAGAGATTAAGTACTGTAGCCAAAGATCTACATGTGGGTTTTCCTGTAGGAAAAAGTGCTAGGAATCTAACTCAAAGCCTATCTTTTCCCATCATACTTCTTTCTTAATTTTTGACAATTAACAGGTTAAAGAAAAAAACTACATGAAACTCCAACTGCTGTATTTCCATGGAAGAACAGTAATCCTGGAAATTAAATTCTTTTTCACTTAGTTAATAGAACTTTAAAACACACACAAAAAAGACATTATTCGGCAACTTCAGTTTTAAAATGTCAAACTACCAGCAAGGTTTTAATATTTGCAGTCCCCAAGAAATGATCTGGAAATTCAACACTGCTTCAGAATTACTTGGTTGAATTTTCAAAATAAATCAATGATACAGTAGTTATTAGTAATAAAATTTTCACCATGACTTACCCGTTTTATAGTGCTTCAACATACAACTTTCTCTTCTATAAAATATTTGTTGTGAGAACTGAGTAACACAGTATTTGTGAAAATGCTTTGCAGTTACATATTACATCATTTGATCTCTAGTTAACTGCACTACCCCAGATCTCCCCAAACCAGTAGGGTCCACAGAAAAACAAGATTATTTATAGAATCAGCCCTGGGGTTTGATTTGCTCCTGGGCGTTGCACTTCAGGGAGAAGACGAAACAAGGCCAAGCCCCAGAACAACCCAAGGTAATGAAATCCATCATTCCACAAGACCCACAGTTTGACATTCTCCATTTCTTTGGTTTCCATTGTACTCTGTATGCCCCTCTTATCCTCTTACCTCTATCACATCTTCTTCAATGGTTCCTCTCCCTTCCCCTTCTGCAGATGCTCCTTAAATCTGTTCTCTGTGTACACTTTTATACCATTTTCATGACTTCAACCCGAAACTCCAGACTTTCTTCCTTATCCGCATTCCAGTTGGAAGAACCTATATCTCAGGTCCACAGCTCAACATATCCAAACCAAATTTACCTTCATCTCAATGCCACACTTAGTCTAACGCTCTATTTCTATTGGTATTCCAATCCATTTCTAAATTTCTAGCTATCTTTCATAAAGAACAATCAACAAAGTGTTTCTGGAGAATTTACAATGTGAAAATCACTAACTCAGAAGAATACAGAAAATGAAAGGATAGACAAAGATACAATCATGTTTCTAAAGAATCTTTGAGGAAAGAAATATTTAGGAAAGCTACACAAAGGAAAAAATAAGCAAACTTTAAAAGGACACATGTAATAGATGCCAATCGAATAGATACCACTGGGACAAGACTTAAACAGGGGTAAGACTACTGTACCCTGAGGTGATTAGAAAAGAAATAAGCTAGATCTTGGCAGATATGGCACTTGGATGCAAGAGAAGAATGAAAGTCAGATGTGGAGGTGCATGCCTTTAATCCCAGCTACTCTAAAAGGTGAGGCACGAGAATTACAAGTTTGAGCCCGCTCTGGGTAACTTATCAGGACCCTGGTCCAAAATGAAATAAACAGGGCTGGAGGTATATATAACTTAGTGCTAAAGCACTTGCCTAGCATGCAAAAGGTCCTAGGTTCCAGCGCAGGAAAACAAAAACAAAAACAAGCACTCCAAGAGGAGCTAAAATTAAAATAACTGCTGGGGGATTCCACTTATATAGTCTAAATTACCTATGGTAATCAAATTCATAGGTACAGAATAGTGGTTGCTGGAGCTGAGAAAAAAGAGTGGGGATTAGTGTCTAATGGACAGACTTTCAGCATGAGAAGATAAGAAAGTTACAGAGATGGATGGTGGTGATGGCTGAATAGCAACGTGAATGTACATAACACCAATAAACTACACACTTTAAAATGGTTAAAATGTAAATTTTAAGTTTTGTATATTTTACCACAATAAAAGAAAACTGCCAGCCACGGTGGCACACGCCTGTATCAAAGGCTGAGGCAAGAGGATTGCCACAAGCTCAAGGCCAGCCTGAAATACACAGTGAGACCCTGTCTAAAACAAAAAAAACCTGGTTGGCTGGAATAGCAAGTTTACTTTAGTGACTGGAGGGCACTTTCTGCTTTCAAGCAATATACAGAATAAATCTTATTTTATTTTTGCTCAATGTCAGCCCTCGAATACTACTACTTTACCCTCCTCAGCTGTTTTCTCTGTGATCCTCTGCTTTGGGATTTCTCTTTTTTTGAAGGAGGAAGGGGGTCTCTAAAACTGCAGCAGGCTCTTTGAGGACAGGGACCATTTCTCATATTTAAATACTTTAAACTCATTGGCACTCAGCAAAGAATGTGGTACAAATTAGGCTCGATAAATACCTGTGGACTAAAAATACTGACAGTAATAACTATTAATAATACCACCCACACGATCTCCATCACAGACAAATCCTGGCAACGCTGGCTGTGACACTACTCCTTAGGCCTCTATAAACTACTTATAGAGATTTGTAAGCCTAAGATCTCTTTCCCTAAGATTGTTACACATAAGACAAGGTAACAGAGAAGCAATACATACACAAGACAATCATTTTTCTTAATCATCTCCTAAGATGGCCCCAGAGGAACCAAATGACAGACTTCGCTGCTTAAGGAAAAAGAACAGATTTGGCGGCGATGGGCGCTTTACCCTGCCCATTACTTAGTAGGGATGGAGGGCCAGGGGAGATCGGGCCGAAGCCTCGGCAGTCCTCCAGGTTAAAAGCGTGGCGATGGAAAAGGTCTCAGCGCGATCTCAGAGGCGAAGGGCGGCACGAAGGGGAGGCCCACGGATGCTCTCGGGTCCTGACAGGCCACCATCAGGACCAATTCCCCTCCCCGCCCAAAGCCGGCGAAGCCCAAAAGGAGGCGCGGCCCAACCTCAGCGCACCTTTTGCTGCTCCTTCCTCTGGCTCTCAGATTCTTCCAAGGGTGCTTCCAGCTCCATAATGTCCCCCCAAAGGAGTTTCCCAGGCATTACTGGCCGCCACCACCTCCCTCCGGGCACGGTGGCCGCAACCACCTACGGGCAGCGACAGCGTGAAAAGAAGTGGGGGTAGGGAGGCAGCCCGGTAAGGGTTGTACGTCACTTCCGGGACACGGACCTCAAGGCGGGAAGGGAAAAAAAAATCCCGGATATTCTTGGTTTAAAATCTTCCCAAGCGCCTCAACCTTCCAACCAATGAATGTGAGAGGCGTCGACTAGCCCATCCTTGTCCTTAAGATGATTGGCTTCTAGAGTAAAAACTTGGCCAATCTACGTAAAGGTTTTCTGCACTGATTAGCATAAATGATTCCATTTCCCACCCCACCCCACCCCACCCCCGGAACTGTTCTCGGCGTTCCGTAGACTCTCCGGGGCTTCCCAGCATGCATTGCTCGAGAGGGAGGGGAGGGGAGGGGAGGGGAGGCCCCCCGCAACGGCAGGGAGAGGGGGTTGAAGCACGCCCTTGCCACAGTGGGCGGGGAGCGCCACCCGCAGCCTCGCCATTCGCCGCTGGAAGCTGCAGCCTTCACCCCGCCCACTGCGGGCGGGAGACGTTAACGTCCAACGGTTTTGCCCGATGCCGGTGTCCTGTCGTTGGTGCCCGGGGGCTTACTGAGGTTCAGAGTGGGCAGGCTGGGATGGAAGGGAACGCGAGGGCGGGGCGCACGTCAGTACCCAAAGATTTAGGTTTTAGGCACGGAGTTAGATATTGGTTCATTTCTTCTCACTTTCCCCATTTGACATCACGGGAAACTAAACCCACCCGCAAAAGGAATTCACTTGTCTGAAGGGACACAGTTAATGGCAAATATCGGAATGAAGAATTTAATCTCTTGAATCAGCGCTTTCTTTGTAACGCCAACCTGAAAAGTTTCTTTTTTTCTTTTTCTTTTTTTGAGACGGGGGATCTCGCTTTATAGCCCAGGTTGGTCTTGAACTCGCAACGATCTTCCTGCCTCAGCCTACTGAGTGCTGCGCCTGGTTTGAAAGCTTTAAATTTCGCAAAATATGTGGCGGAAGGTGTTCTCATGGGGATGAAGGAAAAAAAAATCAACATTTTCTGCTAGAGGGAAAACAAGCCTTAAATCTTTGACAGATGTCACCTCTTTATCCCGCTGTGCCGGGGATCAAAACGCAGGACCTTGTACTTGCCAGGCAGGCATGGTGCCACTAAGCTAAATCCCGGCCCTATGGCAATGTATTTACATGGACTAAAAACATTTTACTGATAAGCAGTAACTGTTCCCTGAATCACAACCCTATAGAAAATCGAAAATTTTCGAGGGGTAGCTAACTGCCTTAACATGTACAACTTCAGTGCTAAGTAGTTGGCTTTCTTTGTGTATCTCTTCATGACCTCTTCAACCCAATACTCTGCTCAGCTGCTACTGAACTCCTAACAAGTGGAGAACAAGAAAGCAAACTGAGGTGTAGCCACAGGGTGCTCCAACAAATCACATAAACTTGCCTGTTAGCAATATTACAAACTGCTGCTACATGTGGAGTTTGGGGTTGGTCCTGAATAACTGGAACCACAAATATAATTTAGCGATTGCTTCAGTTCTTCTGCATAATTTTGGATTGGATACAGTCAAGGAATATATGTTTAGATCTAACATTGTTGATTTAATGGACACACAGGAACGCTCAGCTAACGATGGTAGGAAAATGCATCTTTCTCCCCAGAGTATCAGAATGGTTATGCATGTCTAGATTTGTGCTTTTCTAAATCCCTGTGTCCTGCTCCTTCATATCTACTCCCAAGCCTACCATGCTGAAGTCTTGGTAGCCCCACAGCAGGCTATGATAATATCCAGCAAGTGTGGCTAAGGATGCTGCAGGTAAAATGGGATAAAAGGAAGGGACATTCATATCTAGTGGTCGAAGGTCACATGTGGGTGAAGTAAAGTTTTAGCTCCTCAAAAGCCTTATTCTGGCATCATTTGTATATCAGAGCTCCTGACAGGTCTGAAAAGGAAAAGGCATGACTGTTCTCCAACTTTTCCAGGAGACCTTCTGTGTCTCACAACACTATCTGTAATGCTCTGAAACTGGTGAACCAAGTCTCTGGCTGCTGTCTGTGCTAGGTGGAAAGGCCAAGTGTAAAGCTACACAAATAACTTCCCAAGGAGCGGCTCCACTGGAAAATATTTGGGTGCGGTACAGGTGCCACACTATCTATGTCCTCAGTGGGTATCATCTTCCCGCAGTCAACTAAAAACCATGGGAATGAGGACTTATATTTTTTAATTGAAAAAAAATCTCAAAAGATTTGTGTCTGATGAAGATCTAAAAGCAAAGGGAGGGGCCGGGGATTTAGCTCAGTGCTTCCATGCCTGCCTCCCAAGTGCAAGGACCCAAGTTCGATAACCAGTACCAAAAAATTAAAAGCAAAGGGAGGGGAGGCATACCACAGATGGATAAATGCATAGTTCAAAATGTAATCCTGAACTCCTGGGCTCAAGCAGTCTCTTGCCTCAGCCTCCCTACTAGCTGGAACTAGGCACAAACTATGGTGCTGGGCTCCAAAATACAGTATTTTTTTTCAGTGCGAGGAATCACCCAGGAACTCATGCATGCTAGGCAAAGGCTCTGTCACTGAGCTACATTCCTAGCACTCAAGTATAATCTCATTAGAACATTACAGAATTAGACATAATTTTCTTTTTCTTTCTTTTTTTGGTACCGGGGATCAAACTTGAGTCCTCGTGCTTGCAAGGAAGTGGTGGAACCACTGAGCTAAATCCCCAGCCCGATATAATTTTCTTTACCAAATGTGAGTGCTTTGCTCCACTCTGTTTCAAGGTTGTGTAAGAATTTTCCTTGCATTTATCCTTAAGCTTATTAAAATAAACTCTGTGACCTTAAAACAAGATGACTGTCTAAATTTGCCTCTCTGCTTACTTTCAAAACTATACGGGGAAAATAAACTATAGAGCTAGGGCTGGGAATGTAGCTCAGTGGTAGAGTGTTTGCCTAGTATGCACAAGGCCCTGAGTTTGATCCCTAGCACCACAAAACAACAATCTACAAGCCTACAAGGCTAGGTTTTTAATTTCACTCCATAGTTTAAAAAAATAGAAAGTAAAAACAGCCATAAAATATAGCAATTTATATATGCTTGTCAAATTTATGTAATAAAAAACAACTATCATTTCAAAAAGGCTGTGACATGGAAGCAGCTTAAAGAGCAGTTACAAAATTCATCAAGAGACATTGGGAACAGAGAATGAGTACTGAGAAAACAGAAGAAGCAGGGAGGGAAAAGAGAATGAGAGGGAAGAGTATTTCTCTCCCATTGCTAGCCATTTGACTTTGGCCAACTCAACTTGAAAATCTGTGTTAGCAAAGTGAGAATGGTTAGTGTGGGGAATAGAGAGGATACAACAAGCACTACAAACCCCAGGTAGTTTTGACAGCATTGGGAAAGAGGCATCTTTAAACACACTGGACATGTGTATACGTATGTATGCCTCTAGCTCCTAATTCAGATCACTCTAGTGTTTTAAAATATCCTTTCGAGGGAGGTGCCATTGTTTCTTTAATCAGGTACTTTGTCGATGTTTTGAATTCGTTATGGAAAAAAGGGTTTCAGGGGCACATCAGTTACCCCAGAAGAGGGCACCATTACCCAAGAAATGTTTGGAAGCTGCATCTGCTGAAGGAGAAATTCTAACCTTTCAAAAGAAACAGGAGAAGCTAGCTAGAAAAGTCGTGTTTGTCTTTGATACTCCCACTCTTGTTTCCTGCCTTCCCCACCTCCATTAAGCAACATCCTGTCTTCTTTCTTTTTTTGGTACCGGGGATCAAATTTGGGACTGTGCGCTTGCAAGACAGATGCCAGAACCACTGAGCTAAATCCCTGGCCATCCTGTCTTCTTTCTTGCCTGAAAGTCGTCTTCCATACTAGAGACAGGTTTCAAAATGCAGTGGTTCCCAATTGTTCCTTTTTTTTTTTTTTTGGAGACAGGATCTCACTGTATAGCCCAGGCTGGTCTCGAACTCACATGATCCTCCTGCCTCAGGCTCCCAAGTGCTGGGAGTGTGCTACCATACCCCCGGCTCATCAATCATTCACTTCCACAGGCTTAGGCTCTTTCCATTGTTTTTCCTTGGGAACATGACATTTTGAAAGATTTAGTTTGTCTAATTGCATTCAGTCATAACTGATGGTCATTCTTTGAATCTATGAATAATATATACATGTTGTTTAATCTTGTCACACCAGCAGGGGATTGTGTTGCATTACTTAGCTGTGTAAATTCAACAAATGGGGAAGGAAAATAAAAAGCATAGTTTCCATTAAAAAAAAATTACTAGGGGCCAGGGATTTAGCTCAGTGGTGCCGCCTGCCTCACAAGGTCCTGAGCTGGATCCCCAGGGCTAGGAGGAGAAAAAGGCTGTGGGTATAGCTCAGGGTAAAGACCTTGAGTTCGACCTGCAGTACGGATGAAAAAAAAGTCCAGTCTACCACCCTGTTACACTAGTGAAAAACTCGGTAACACAGCATCAAGGAAATTACTAAGCCTCTACATGTAAATAATGGAGAATTCATTATTTTACAAAGCTGCCTACTTGTCTTCAGATAGTTTTGTGTAGTTGGAAGCTCTTCTTACAAATTTGAATCTGTTCTTTCATTTACAGGTGCTGACTTCGTGTGTAAAAGCCTCCATCTCTACTTCCCCTACAAATCCTTTCTACAAATATTATCCCTGTGGACACTTTGAGCAGGGTCCCAAATGTCCTTGTAACCATGGCTAGTCTTGGGATGGCCACGCCCCATTCGAAACTGTCAGGAACAAGTGATCTGGCTGCTGCTGCAAAAGAGCAGAAAACCTCCCTCCCCTCTTCCACATTTGGAGCTCCCCACTGTGCTGGGCTTCACTGATGGATGGTGAGAGCTGGAAAGAGGCACTCCAGTTATTCAATCATCTTTGAGATCTAAGGCTTGGACAATCCTTAGAAAGCTCTTAGAAAATATATCCTACTGACCGTAACTCAGCATCATCTACCTAATCTGCTCAAACCAGTCTAGGTTGCTCTATAAGCTAACCAAATCCAAGAAGAGAACAGCCCTTGGTCTGAAAACAGCCTCCCAGAAAACATTCTGGTGAAGCTAGCCAGGTCTGATGAGCAGAAATGAATCAAAATGTGGATGAGGTACTTAACATCCAGCAGCCATCTTCTACTTTTTCCCTAAGTCTATAGTTCAGAACTTCCAATCACTACAACCATTCACCAACCATTCTGCTTTCCTTCTGTCTACCATCTGACCCCTCCCTGCCTTGCTATGGAGAGAGCCTCAATGTAGGGAGGAACCAAATGCTATTGCCACAGAAACTTTGGACATTGCCAGTCACTTCTATTTGGAGGCATTTGTTCAAGTTCAAGCTGGTTAAGAGAACAGCCTGGCCAGCAATTAGTGGATGAAAGGAATTATTGTTGCAAAATAACCAACACAGGGGCCAGGGATCTAGCTCAGTGGTTTTGCCGCCTGCTGTGCAAGTGCAAGGACCCAAGTTGGAAACCCCGTACCAAAAAAAAAAAAAAAGTAACCAACACATTACATAAGTTCTTTCTGCTAATGATAAAAGACTTTAATTGCAAAGTATCTATGCAATGCTAAAACATACACTCTTTTCTGGATTTTATGTTGAAATCTAGTAAGATTCACTTGACATAACTCAGCATAAATAAATTCACTACAGGATAGTAAATTATTATCCTATGTACTGGTGGAACTAATGAATGTAAATGAATGACATTTAACTGGAAAAAGACCAAAGATTTCATGCTTTTTTAAAAAAAAATACAATCTATACATTTCCAACAAATTCCTTGTAAAATTCCTACTAAAAATTGCTTTAAAATATCAAAAAAAGGAGAAAGCCAGTAATTATAACAAAATATGTAATGAGGTTAATAGCATACATGCTTGGATTTAGAGGACTCTTACATATTCATGTGATTAAGAGATTCTGCAGTACTTTTTTTTTTTTTTTTTTTTTTGGTACCAGGGGATCAAACTCAGGTCCTTTCGCTGTGAGGCAGGTGCAGTGCCACTGAGCTAAATCCGCCCCCCACACACATTTTTTTTAAAAGGCTTTCCAAAAGAAAACTAAACATTTATGACTGGAGTTATTTGTAGTAAGGAATTGGATGTGAGTGTCGGATTGCTCTTTGTGCCTTCAAAGTTCTGCAGAAAATTTTGTCTTCTTTTAAGTCCATCCAAAATGACTGAATTATTAGATGCGAGGCTCTGTGTCCTAAAGAGATTAAAAATACAAAATGATTACCTTCAAAAGGGACCCGGAATTCTAAGTAAGGCATTAAATTTCATTTATTACTTCAAAGCAGTATATTAAATAACACTAAGGTACACTTATCAAGTTAACCTCTAAAAATCTAAAGTGTTCTGTTTTTCTACTTCTTTTTTTTGGGGGGGGTACCGGGGATCAAACTTGGGTCCTTGTACCTGCGAGGCAGGTGGCAGAACCACTGAGCTAAATCCCAGGCCCCATAAAGTGTTCTGTTTTTAAAGGCTTTACAGTAGCACCTCAATTATCTGACAGCTGCTGTTCTCAGATTAAGTATCAGGTATATTTTAGAAACAGTAAATTCCCTGGCAGTTTTCTACTGAAGTGGTCACTATCTCTAACTTATTTTAATTTTTTTGTTTTTGGAGAGTCATATAGAGGGGAAGAACCAACTACTGTATTTTTCATGTAAATAATATTTTTCTAGGAGCTGTAAGCTATGTTCCTTATCTGATATATGTCTTATTTCAGCCAAATCACACTGGTTTTGTTTTTTGTGTTTTTTTGGGGGGGGTTGTTTGTTTGTTTGTTTTGCTTCTTTGCTCATTTTTGGTGCTAGGGATTTGAGCCCAGGACCTTGCTGCTTGCTGAAGAATATACTCTACCAACTGAACCACTTCTCCAGCCCAAGTGTTATTTTTGGTTTCAACATTCACCCTATCCTACCTTGCTTCTCTCCTTCAGTTGCCTGCTACATTGTCTCAAAAATGTGTCACCCCATAAGACTTCCTTCACATAGGCCATCACCCTTAATTCCACATCTTTTTAACAAGACAAATTTGAATTTGCACTTTGTTCTCAAGTTCAATCTGTTTATTGTTTGTTGGTCTCCGCAATAAAACTAAGTGGTAAGCTTCTTGTAGAAGCAACGTCTTGTTCATCTCTGTTCCCTAACCCCTGTAACAAGGCATGGAGTGGTGTTCAAATGTTATCTTCTCTCCCCTTCTAAACTTCTTTAAGCCTGTCTAGAAAATGACACCATAAGAAATTTTTTAAAAACTAAATTTCTCAAGATTTTACAAATTAGAATTCTCAACTGCACTTCTAGGAGTAATTTCCCTAATCTGTTTGGTTTAATTGATTTTGCCGTAGATAAAGAGAAATCGTGGCTTGTTGGTTTACACCATTACCTGTGTACTTTGGAAACATTTTGATTCCCTTAATGACTTAGTGTGAATCAATGTATTGTTTCAAGCAGGGGCCGGGGATTTAGCTCAGTGGTTCCGCCGCCTGCCTCAAAAGTGCAAGGTCCCGAGTTCGATCTCTGGTGCCAAAAAAAAGTAAAGTATTGTTTCAAGCAGAAAAGACCTTGTTCCCTCAATAAAGAAGTAACAATGGAGGCTAAAAATGCAGTAGCTCAATGATACAGCACTTGTTTACCATATGCCAGGCCTGGCCTCAAGCCCTAGCATCTCAACTAAAACAAACAAAAAAGAATTTAGATCAACAGGTAGTAATCTCAGGATGTCCATGATATGTTACATGAAGGAAAGAAAGCCACAAATCCAGGCACACTCCCATAATCCCAGCTACTTGAGAAGCTAAAACAGGATTGGGTGTTGAGGTCAAGACTATGTGCTTGGGAGAAAGAGAAATTCATGGCTGTGTACGATTTGTTATTAGAAATACTTATATTTAGGACTGGGGATGTAATTCAGTGGTAGAATGCTCACCTAGCATGTACAAGGCCTTGGGGTTGATCCCCAGTACAGAAAACAAAGCAAAAAAAGCAATATGGAAAATAGAATCTAGCCTGGTGTGGTGGCACACACCTGTTATCCCAGCACTCAGAGAGCTGAGGCAGGAGAACCCACTGGGTGTTTGAGGCCAACCTGGGCTACATACCGAGTTCAAGGCCACCCTGAACTAAACAGCGAGATCCTGTCCCCCCTCAAAAAAAAAAAAGAAAAATAGAATCTATGAGCTCAATAGACAAAAAGTATACATCTATATATTTAGACTTAAATGTTGCAAATATATCAAATATGAATGAATTTTTAAAAATAGTACAACAATTACAGGTGTTTAAAATACTTTTTGAAAGCCAGTGGTAGTAGCTGGCTGTAATCCTAGAATTTGGGAGGCTGAAGCAGGAGGATTACTGCCAGTTTAAGGCTGAGCTGGGCTACACAGTGAGTTCCAGGGCAGCCTAGAATACATAGAAAGATCCAGGCTCAAAAAACCAGAAAAAGAAAATAGTTTTCTTCCCCACAGGAACACCAAAGTGAGTCTTTATTTTAACAGGGCCTATACTGCAGCATAGGGGGATCAGTAAGTAGTACACAGGAGGAAGCCCTCCTAGACTAAAATCCAAAAAGTGCCTGGGAAATGCTGCTTATGTGGCAGCCTGCAGGCCTGTTTCAATGTGGGCTGAAACCAGGAAATCTTCTGGAAGGCTTGCTGTGAATGTTGGGTGTGTGAATAGGGCCCAGGTCCCTCCTTTCCTGATCTCACTCCAGGGTGCCCCCTCTTAATTCAAAAATGCAACAGTGTGGTCTGAAGTGGTGGGAGTAGGGGAGGTGCCACCTGTCCGGCTGCTCTCCTGTTAGAGAGTGGAAGTTTGATAGTCAGAGAGGACACTGAAGCAAACTGTCCAGTCTTTTGGGGGTGAGGGGAAGCAAGGGGCAGAGGCAGACAGCTGCTGACTAACCTGCACCCCTCCAACCAGCAGGGGAGAATAAGAGTCAAGAGCCACTTCCATGTGTCTCACCCACTCACCCCATTTTGTCCTCCTTAATTAAGGGGACGTGAAGGGCAAAGAGCTGCTCCGGGGCAGCTGACCTTGCCTTCAGGAGGAATAAAAATCTGCCAACTGCTCCAGTGATAAGTGGTGTCTTGTCTCTTCCTCTTAAAGTACTTTTTGGTAGTTTTGATTTTAATCTTGGGTATTAAGCCCGGCACTTTGCACATACTATGTATGTGCTATACCACTGAGCTATATACCAGCCCCTAGTGCTTCTTTTTTTTTTTTTGGTACTGGGGATCGAACTCAGGTCCTTGAGCTTGCGCAGCAGGCGGCGAAACCACTGAGCTAAATCCCTGCCCCCCCAGTGCTTCTTAAAAGCTCTATTATGATCATATTACTTTTATAACCTGAACAACATTATTTAAACAAATTGGAGTGGAAGATATCGGTGGGAAGTCACATCCCTTAATCTGTATAGATCCAGGAATGTAAGTGAAAAGCTTCTAAACCTAAATTCATAAGTACTTGGTTTATAGCAGTTCCTTTCTAGATTTAGAAATAAATTAAGCTTTATTAGTATTGAACCAGTAAAATTTGGTTTGCATGAAAAATGAACTCTAAGGAAACAGGAAGGGAGGTAATGGATGAGATGATCAAATTATGTCATGTGCTAGGGTCGGGGATTTAGCTCAGTGGTTCCGCCGCCTGCCTTGCAAGTGCAAGGGCCCGAGTTCGATCCCTGGTGCCAAAAAACCAAAACAAAACAAAATTATGTCATGTGCTTGTAGAAAATGCCATAATGAAACCCTTCTGAATTAACAAGCACGAATGAAAAAATGAATTCTATTCTCTTATATAAGATCTCATTGTAACTTTATATAATGCATTCATTAAAGGTTGGCAGAATTGTATCAGTATAATTATTTGTTCAGGAGTCTCTCGCTAGGGACTCAGTAACCCCTTGATTTTATTTTATTTTATTTATTTATTTTTTAAGCCCTTGATTTTAATAACTCCTGTGGGACAGTGGCTAAGCAAACATTTTCACGTGCACTTACCACGGAGAATCTATTCCACTATCGCCTGCCATGCTATGACTTTCTGTTCCTTCCAAGCAGCGGTGTTCCTGCTGAATATCCTGTGCCACCACTGTCATACGTGAAGCATTGAAAAGTTCTAACTTTTGTGTGAAGTGTTTTCTCATTTCCTGATTCTGAGGACTTTGATTCCAGCTACTTGGTTTCTTTCCTGGGTCACCAACAGAATGGTGAGGGACTTCAGCCTCAGAATTGGGTTTCCTTGTGCTACAGTAATCAAATAAACTTTGATCAGCAGGTGCCGAGGCCTGTACACATGTAGCAACACTGGGTTCTTCACAGTTAAAGCCAAACTGGGTCTCTGAATTTAGCCCACAGCTTTCAGCAGAGAGATTAGGGTTTTGGCTTTCACCTGGGTTTGTAAGCAACACAGTGGGCTCAAACTGTTCATTTCTTTTAAGCCCCAGAGGCACAAACCAGTCCATTTTGGTATTACATTCAATCTTAAATCCCTCAGTCACTTTTGGTTTTCCTAAATGGTTACAGTTGCTTCTACCTGCAAAGGAATATGGGATGTGGACAGGCTGCCTTTGACATAAGTCATCATTCTCCGAAAAATCCTCCTCTAAATATAATGAACTGCAGGCCCCATCATCATCCTCCACCTCATGATACAAGGCTTGGTCATCATCAGAAAGTCCTCCATTTTCTAGACTTGCAGTCTCTGCCTCCTGGAAAAATGTCTTTCTCATTAATTCCTCTGAATTTCTGTCTTGCCTCTTCTCAGGCTGTCTCAAATGATTCACACCAACTGGGCGATCTAACAGACCAAGGTTTTGAAACTGGTGTATTGTTTTATCGACTAATCTACAAGCAGAGGATTGGTCTACAGAGGAGGAACCGTACAATGGCAGCATATGCTGTGTTTCTTTGGCCTCCCCTAGTTTGTCAGAGTGAGAGGGGCTTTTCTTTGTGACTTCAGGGATTACCTTATTTTCTGCACCGTACACCTCACATCTCAACGTGCTTTCCCTGAAGGAATAGCATGGGCTGTCACATTGCAAATCACTACTTTGAGGGTAACTTAAGAGGCCATCTCTAAAGTCATCACTGACAGGCTGGACAGAAGAGTTGGTCATATAAATGGGTTCTGCTTTTAGCTTATCATGACATTGCTCAGCGTATGGCTGTTGAACTTCACTATCAAAAAGTCTTGGGGGCTCTGAAGACCTTAGTCTTTGGAAAGGCTTTTCCTTTGGTGCAATATGACTGGGTGTCAGATGACTTCTCTTCTGAATGTTGTCCCCTTTGGTTACTGGGCTCCCTCGGAAAGACAAGCCCTGGAAGGGATTACGGATTCGCTTTTTGTAAATCAATTGAGAGCCTAGCACTCTTGGATTCTCCTGAATCCCTGTCTGAGTTTCTGCTTCATTGGTGCTTTTAACCTGAGGCTCAGGCTGGGTAACCAAGAGCTTGGGGGTCTTCTCCAGCATAAGGCTTCCTCGCTGAAGCTCATTCCCCTGACTCTGGGTTTTGGGTCTTTCTCTGTGAGAGAAGCCCCAGCTACAATGCTTGGCCGACCTACCCTGCCTTTTCTTAACTCTCTCTTTAGAAGGATTGTTAGGCCTGACTGTCAGCATATCAGTGGAAGTGCCCTGACTATTGTATTTCCTCTGTTCTTCATATTTTTGCATGAGGACAGTATGTTTGATTAAGTTGTCAACAGTCAGAACAGGGTTAATTCTTTTGATGATCTCATGTTCAACATCTCGGGGGATATTGTCCAAGTTATCTTCATCTCGGACAGGCCATTCCTCAGGTGGAAACTGGGCGGAGAAACTGCCATGCTCTGTTCTGGGCTTCTCCTTTCTAGAAATGCTGCGCCACAAGAGACTAAAACCAAACTTTTTGCCTTTTTCTTTGTCTTTTGTGTCTGGTGAAGTTTTGGGGCTCTCACTAATGTGATTCTCCTCAGATGTTGAAACTGCCTGATTCTGAACCAAAGGTGTGGATTCCCCGAGCCCTTTTTGGCCTTTTCTAGTCATTTCTGAAGCAGGTGGTGACTCCTCTGCATCCTGCAGGCACATGTCAGGGAAACAGCGGCAGGACTGACAATGGGAAACGGGCACTGCATTCTCCCTGGCCAACTCTGCACAGCTCCTCATGCTCACCAGATAGGCCACAAAAGCAGGCCCTGAGGGGCTCCCATCTGACGGACGGGCTCTCTTCTTTTGCTGGGCAGTTGTATTTGTGATGAAGTAAGTCTGAGGTGTAACTATGAAGTATCCTTCTCCAGTGTGATAAATCTTCCTTTCTTTAATCAGAGTTCCCAGAGCGGTGTAGAGAGTATCTTGAGGCGGCAGTGCAATGCCTAAAACAAACAAGCATTTTACTCTGATAGATTCTGAATAAGAAACATTCTAAGAGGTGAAATCAGTAACTCAGAAATTGGCGGGCATGGTAGCATGTGCCTGTAATCCCAGCACTTGGGAAGGTGGGCAGGAGGATCACTGTGAGTTCAAGGCCAGCCTGTGCTACATAGCAAGATCCTGTCTCAAAAAAAAAATACAGAGGGGTGGCTGGGGATTTAGCTCAGTGGTTCCGCTGCCTGCCTCATAAGCACAAGGTCCCGAGTTCCATCCCCAACACTGGAAAAAAAAAAAAGCCTTAGGAGTC
>NW_004624754.1:3062694-3112682 GCF_000247695.1 Heterocephalus glaber | reverse complement strand
AGCTCAGTGATTTTGCTGCCTGCTGCGCAAGCGCAAGGACCCGAGTTCGTTACCTGGTACCAAAAAAAAAATACAGAAATGACCACACATTTGTTTAATGAACCCAGAGTTAACTGTAATGCACTTTAACATATGTAACTGAAATACCAAAAAGCATAAATATCCATAATTTAATTGAATAATATCAATATAAATTGGTCCCCATAAAGACACAGGACACAAAGCAAATGGTTAAACAGAGGGGAAAAAAATCTGAATTCACTCAAATACAAATCTAATTTAAATTTGTAGGCTAGGGATATAGCTCAGTGATAGAACTTTTGCCTTGTATAAAATTTAAAAAAAATTTTTTTTAAACTTTGAGGAAAGAATTCCTGTCAAACAAACATGAGAATTTTAATAAATTACAATGTCATGACTTCAAGTTTTGTAAGAAAGAAAGGCACAGAAAATATATATAATAATTCCACGCTGGGGATTTAGCTCAGTGGTGTGGCCACCTGCTGCACAAGCACAAGGACCCGAGTTCAATCCCTGGTACCAAAAAAAAAAAAAAGGAGCTATATAATAATTCCATTTATGTCATAAACATTTATTTATTTATTCATTTTTGTTTGCTTGTTTTTGGTACTGGGGATCAAACTCGGGTCCTTGTGCTTGTGAGGCAGGCAACAGAACCACTGAGCTAAATCCCCGGCCCTATGTCATAAACATTTATAGTGGGCATGGTGGCACATGCCTGCAATCCCAGCTCTGGGAGGCTGAGACTGAGGGCTGCCAAGTTTGAGCCCAGCCAGGGCAATTTACTTATTTAGCAAGGACTTACCTCATAATAAAAAATTTAAAAAGAGTTGAGGATGTAGCTCAGTCAAAGGCCCTGAATTCAATCTCTAGTAGCACAAAAAAGTGTATATGTGTGTGTATTATATATTCAAATACAATTTATGAAAGCATGCATAAGAAGTACAAACAATATCAGCTGTGAAGTAGGAATGGAAAAATGGGAAGTGGGAGAAGAACATTTCCTTTTCCTTTTACTGATTTCTACAAAATCTGATTTATTTATTGCCATAAGCATTTACTTTTGAAAATTTCATCTGGAAAGTAAAAAAAAAAAATCCTTATCAAATTTGTTGATGCAAGACCTTTTCCGGCAGGGTTCTGAAGTAATAGTCAATGGAAGAAAAAAGGTTATCACACAGTTTATTTATGTCTAAGATTATTTATAAATAGAAACCAAATATGCAACGAACTGTGAACAGGAAAAACTTATTACTCTACCTGGGTAATGTCTCTTCAAATGCTCCAGAAGTGTTTCTTGTGTTACTACAATCTGAGCTGTGTTCATATCAGATATAGCACAGCAAAGAACTTCAGCCAAAGATACAAACTGAGATTGAGCTATTGGATTCATTTGCACAGGAAAGACATCACCTACATTGGAGATCAAGAAAAGGATGAGTGATAAATCTAATATGGTATAAAATGTTTGTAATTAGTGAGCCAAGAATTGTTATAAAGACAGATTAAGATGAGGTGGAATTGCTATTCTTTCATCAGTTTTTACACAAAATATGTTAATGCAACATGTACAATGGTAGAAAGTACAGAAGAGAAAAAGGTGTACATTATGGTCTCTACTTTTAGGAAGTCTGCAGTGCCTGTTACTATTTTACAATCAAAAGACAGTTTCCATAGGAAAGGCAAAAAGTCCTGTCAGAATTCAGAAAGTGAAATATATATATATATATATATATATATATATATATCTTACATCTTTCAAAGCTTTCATGTTAGCTATTTCAGAAAGAGAGAAATGGGATTATTATCTATTCCCTTACTTGAAATACAGAGTTATAGAAAGCTCAAGTAATCATCAAGCCTAAAAGTGAGTAAAGTGAGAGCTAGGTCTTCTGACTCCTAATCCAGTATTTTCACCATTTCATACCTTCCTGATTGGGATGATCAGGAAGATTTGAAGCTGGAAAGGGAAGAAATGTTTTCCACTAACAAGACATGGAGTAAAACCACAGAACAATGAAAGCACAAGGCACAAGACTGTGGCTACTCTGGTAAAGTTTAAGGGTTATATTGAACCAATGTAGGAAATAAAGCTGGAAATGTAAGCTAGGCCATATGCTCTTTCCTCTTAGTCAACATATTAAATGTTCTTAAACTGCTATTACTTAGGTTGCATTTTAGATTCTGCAGGACACTCATGAGAACCCCTCTATCAATTGGAAAGACTAGGACTTAGGAACGGGATTTGGAAATCAATTAATGGAGATAAGATCTAAAATCTGAGTGGAATTCTTTAGTAAAGAAGAGAGTCTTGGGACACTTCACTAAGAGACTATATTTAAGAGAAAGTAGAACTAGGAACCCACAAGAGTGAAGGCACAGTAATGAGGGTGGGCTGGAGAGCTGAAAATGAGAAAAAATGGCTTTGAAATGAATAATAAAGCCAGATGTGGTAGCTTGGGCTTGCTGTCTGAACTACTGGGGGGGGGGATGGGGACGGTGTGAGGCAGGATGCTTGAGCCCCCAGGTATTCCAGGGCAGCCTGGGCAGTCCAGGAGACAAACAAAACAAAACAAAAAAACTAGGGATTTAGTTCAGTGGTATCCTGGGTTTGATTCCCCAGCACAGAAAAAGAAAAGAAAAGAAAGAAAGGTGTCAACAGTGCCAAATGCTTAGAAGAATTAGAAGGGTTGAAGGAGGACAGAGGCTACTGAATTTCTTGCTTGGAAGATAATCAATGACTTTCAAGAAAACTTTCAGTAGAAAAGATGACAGAAAATTAAAGGTTTCGTGGAAGAGAATGGAGTTGCTGAGAAGTAAGGTTCATGGGTCTTCCTTCTAAAGCAGGGTTTCTTTGTGTTGGGACTTTTGACATTTGGGACCAGATATCTGGAAACCAACGTTTCCAGTGTGCCCAGGACTATGGGTTTCGTGGGACACGGGACTTTCAGGGATCTAACTTGGAAAGTCGCAGGCACCCTGTGATGGATGGTCACCCCAGCCAGATAACTGTTTGTTGGAGCTGTCCTGTGCATCACAGGATGTCTAATTGTGTCCCTGATCTGTTCCTGCTAGATGCCAGTAGCGTTTCCTACCATTGCAGTAACCAAAGCTGTCTCCAGACATTGCCAGATGTCTCTTGGGGGCAAAATCAGCCCAGCTAAAAGTCTGTTCCAGGCCATTTGTATGAGAATGTGAACTGGGCAAAACAGATTGCAAACCAGAAGGGAACGGAGCAAGTAATATGACTTGCTATGTCCTGGGATTTCCTTAAAAGAAGACCTCTGGCACCTCTCTCTTGGTGGCCCACTTTTGATCTTTTCTGAGTGTGAACCTCATTTTGCCTAATAAGCCTGTTCATGCTTCTGACGTGTCCTAAATTCTTTTTTTGTGACAGAAGACAGAGAACCTACTGTCTACTGCATGGGGGCAGCAAGTTGAGGTTTCATCTCCTCTTTGGGGGAGCTCCTTGGACCCTGAATGGTGATAAGGTGACCGAGGCTTCCCTCAAGCGTGGTGACCACACAGATACAGACAGGAAGATGAGGGCCGGGGATTTAGCTCAGTGGTTCCGGCGCCTGCCTCGCAAGCGCAAGGTCCCAAGTTTGATCCCCGGTACCAAAAAAAAAAAAAGACAGGAAGATGAGTGGTTCTGTGGACCACAGCACTGACGCATTTTTATTTGGAATAGCACCAGCCTTCACATTTGATACATTCTTTCTTCCTGTCATGCTTCCAAGTGGTCATCTTGTCCTCAGGTTTTTCTGTGTGGAAGTCTTTTGGACTTGCACATCCATCCTCTTGGATACCTTTTTTTGCAATTGGAACAATGATAGGCTTGATAGGATTTGATCAGAAGCTAGTGGCTGTGTTAAGTCTCTGGATAGTGTCTGTCCCCTTTATCTTGAGCTATTGGATGCTCTCATAAAGGAGCACAAAACACAGTTATGATGGCCAAGTGGAATCAGGCCACTTCTTGTGACCTGTCAGAAAGTTTATCATTGGATAAAACTGGTCCTGTGCTAACAACCACTCTGCAGCTAAGAAGCACAACCTATCATATCTGTTTTAGGACACTTATCCTTTTGCTGATTTGGTTCACAGGGAGTTTGGGGCTCTACTTCATGTTTATTTATTTGTTTAGCAGTTCTTGGGATTGAACCCAGGGCATTCACACTGAGTTATATTCCCAGCCCTTTGTAATTTAAAAAAGTATATATAAGATTCTAGTCACTACATTGCCCAGGCTGGGCTTGAACATGTAATCTTCCTGTCTCAGCCTCTCAAAGAGCTGGGATTACAGGTGTGTGCCATCAGGCCTGGCTCACCTTGGGAATTGTTTATTTATTTATAGCTAGTCTTAATCTAAAAGGCAATGCATACTAACTCTTCCTGCTGGGTCCAGGGGAAATTCCTGAGTACAACTTCGTGTTCACTGGATGGGACAGAGTGGGAAGAAGAAATATTCTGGCCTTCTCTCTTTTCTCTCCTGCACCCACCTGTGGTATGCTTATGCCAATTCCCTGGAATTACCAGGTTTGGACTACAGTGGCACTTATGGCTGTCAAGTTTACCACAGGGCCAGCATTTGGCCACACTGTCTTTATACAGCAGAGAAGCATCCAACCACTGTGATACTCAGAGGCTTGGGGGAGGCAGAGGGCAGCATGGGGTGCTGTGCGCCAGCCTCGGTGGAAGGTTCTCGGTGGAACTCACTGGACTTGGGATCTTCATTCCATAGCTGTTGGAATTACACCCTTTCTGATTGAGACTTCTCATCTTGGCTTTTATTTTTTTACCTAGAAAAAATGCTTATAAATAAGTCATTATAATTTATCATCTTAACCATTCATGTGTTGTATACGAATCAGTGGCATTAAATGCATTCACAATATTGTATGGCCATCACCACTATTTAGATCCCAAACCTTTCCATCATACACAACCGGGATTTTGAAACTTCTGTGCACACTAGGCTCTGTTGGTGGTTGTTGTTCAGCAGCATTCCACGATCCTCATCTTCAGATAGACTCAGTCCTCGGAAGTCTTTGTGGAGACTTTGGACACCATA
Organism: Heterocephalus glaber; assembly: GCF_000247695.1. Next base: position 3,107,590 of record NW_004624754.1, on the reverse strand, counting down.
TCCCTCATGTTACCCATTTGGACCTTGGTCTCCCTTTTTCTATGTCTTTTCTCTTCTGTAGTGGGGAATCTGGGGCTTAATGCAAGGGAGTCCTGTGGAAAGTGCTACTCAGTTGCTCAGTGGGGGTTGGGTGACATCTCCTAGAGGGAGAAATGGGACCAAGGCTGACTTGTTCACTCTTAATTTTCTTTATTTTTATGTAACAACTGTTTAAAATGTTGGGTTTTTGTTATTGAAAACTTTCTCATAAAAATTGTAGAAAGATTATATATAAACACCACATAGGATATGAGAATAACGGGGCTGGGGATTTAGCTCAGTGGTTTCACCGCCTGCTGTGCAAGCACAAGGACCTGAGTTCGATCTCTGGTACCAAAAAAAAAAAAGAAAAGAAAAGGGATGGTTCCTTTCCTCTTGTAATAATAAAAAAATCTTCCTAGGATATGAGAATAAGACTTCCTCTACTACAGAGGAACTAATCTAAACATTTCAAGTGCTGGATAGCACAGATGGCACCCTCATTCACCACCCCAGAATCCTCCTGTTTTCTCCAAACCAACATTATTAGTCGTGGAAAGTAATTTGCTTGATCTTTTAATGTTTTCTGATACAGGTTTTGTAGTTCTCCCAAGTATTTCTTGGCAGGTTCCCAAGGGTTTCTGGAAAAAATGTTTTCCCGTTGAAAGACAAGGACTGGAGCATAAGGAAAGGAAGAGGAACCTGAAAAGACTGCAACTGCATACTACCCATGCAAGCCTCACCTCCTGCTTTTCCTGAGCCAGGAACTCTGAATTTTGAGATAGGGGAGGGAGGATGTGAAAGGAGACAGATAACTGGATGGTCAGGCTCCTGACCCCTCATGGCTGTGCTGTGACACAAGCCAGCAGTGCTGTGTGGACCTCCATTTTATTGTTGAGCTACAACTGAAGCAGTTCATTTTCTATTTCAATCCTTGTTTGATTCCTCAGTTCAGAGGAAAACAAAATAGATTTTTTTTGTGGCACTTTGGAGGCTTGGGAGAGGATGCACAAGACATTACTGTACCTTTCTCTGCCACCTCCTGTGAATCTCTATTTCAAAACAGAAGTTTGATTTTTTTCCAGGTTTACTTTTTTTTTTTTTTTTGGTACCAGGGATCAAACTCAGGACCTTGCAGTTGCGAGGCAGGCAGTGGTTTACTTTTTGTTTTGTTTTGTTTTTTGGTACCAGGGATCAAACTCAGGACCTTGCAGTTGCGAGGCAGGCAGTGGTTTACTTTTTGTTTTGTTTTGTTTTTTGGTACCGGGGATCAAACTCGGGACCTTGTGCTTGCAAGACAGGCGGCGTCACCACTGAGCTAAATCCCCGGCCCCGGTTTACTTTTAATTAACAAGTACAAATGATGAGAAACAGAACTTTATTAAAAACTTTAAAAAATTAACCCTGGGCCGGGGATTTAGCTCAGTGGCTCCATATCTGCCTTGCAAGTACAAGGTCCTGAGTTCTATCTCCGGTACAAAAAACACCCCTAACGGTGGTTGCCAAATTGCATTATATCCTTAGAAAATGTATTTATAATTCCTACCATAGTGTGGGGATGTGTATCTTAAGAATAAGAGAATTGGGCTGGGGATTTAGCTCAGTGGTTCTTGACGCCTGCTGTGCAAGTGTAAGGTCCCGAGTTTGATCCCCGGTACAAAAAAAAAAAAAAAAAAAAAATAAGAGAATCTATCACCAGCTAAGAAGACTAATTGCTTTTTTTTCCTCCTTAAAATGAATGCAACATCCCAATACGGGGTGGTGGGTGGTGGTGGGGTGATGAGAGCAACTGAGGGGAATGGAAAAAAAAGCAAGATATATCATGTACAAGTACAAATTCCCTATGATTGATGTTACCATTATATATATCTAAAATGTACCAATAAATCTTTTGCTTCAAAATAAAAATAAAATGTTTTTAAGTGTTTTGCTTCAAAATACATAGATACAAATTCTAGATGAGCAAAAAAATTAATGCAACTGTATGTAAAGTCCTCTATAGAGAACATGTTAAACTTCTTTAACTTCAGGCATGCAGCTCTCTCTAGACAAAGCCCAGAGAAAGTCCATACATTTCCTTCACAGCTGTTGCTAAGACACATCCTTCAGGTGCATAAATCAAGTTTTCTTTGTACTGGAAAGCGAAGTGAACCTTAACACAGGAATGTTTTGTGACAGATGTGGGGATCACTTCTCAGCTACAGCAATGGTCTATTTCAGTTACTGTTGCACTCCTTTGGGTTTGGAATGGAAAATTAACTTTCTGTGCAGAAAATCCGACTTAGAGATGTAGCCAGGTTTCACAAATAAGAGGCGCCAGCCCCTTGGCTTTATCCTCGTCTAGTGTGGAGTAATTAAAGAGTAGCCTTGAGTCCACGCCTGCTGTGAACTTTGACCCTGGAGCTGAGAGGGATCAGAAGTCTAAAGAGAGACTGTGAGCCAGAGAGCAAACCATTGACAACAATGTTCCCTCTGTTTACATAGTTTTGCACTCCTGGGTGCCTCAGAAACGAAAAAGTGGTTAGGCTGAAAGATAAATACCAACTAAGCGGAACAATATATAGATGAGGCCACTGAGTCTGGCATATTTTCTGCAAAGAATTTGTTATTAACTTACTGATTCCTTAGTGTGCTCTAAAAGGTTGCTGTATAATTTTTAAAATATCTCTGAATTATGATGACAGCAAAGAATGATAAGTTTAAAAATAATTATTCTTGGGCCGGGGATTTAGCTCAGTGGTTTTGCCGCCTGCTGCGCAAGGGCAAGGACCCAAGTTTGATCCTCGGTACCCTCCACCCCAAAATTATTCTTTGAAAATACACTTTTTGGGGAGTGGAGGTATCAATACAAGGCAAATTAAACACAAGCAGTGTCCACAAATGAAAATATTGAGTTCTTCACTATCAAAAGCTGACAACATCCAGAACAGTCCAAGGCAGACCCCTGTAGCTGACAATTTTTAAATGTTGGTGAGAATTGGCCCCCTGTGGGATGGATGTAGACACAGAGAACTGCAGGCCATCAGTCCCTGCCCTGTGGTGCCTGATGACAGAGGCCAAGGAAGCCCCCAGCCTATGTGAGCAGAGCCCCGGGAAAGTGTAACTTGCTCCTGGAGTTGGTGACAATAGCTCTATAATCCTGTACAATCCAAGATCTCATCAGAGGTCTGTGGAAAAAGAGGCAGGCTCTTTTTGTGAGCACACAAAGGCCCTTTCCAGAGGCCTCAGGTAAGAGGCCTCTAAAAAGTACCCTGTGGCGATGAACCATTTTTTCAGCAACAGAAGAAACTTCAGTAAAAGAAGTGGCTCAAAAAGCCATTTCCCCGGCAAATCCATTAAACGTGAATATTCATACTCCAGTGTAAAACATCAGGAGGGCCTCCCAGGACAAATACACACAGCACAACTGCCTTTCCCCAGACCTATGGGGGCAGCTGGAGCTGACTAAGCCAACCCTTCACGGAAACTGTGCTTCTAGAAAAATCTTCAACCACGGCAGGGCACTTCCACAATCTCTCAGTTACAGATTATCAGTGGGAAGCTTTAGGAAAACAAGCCTCAACTTTGTACTCTCTTCAGTGGGAGAGACCCTTCATGGGGTCCAGTGAGGTCACTTTCTTCCAAGTTGTGGGTGTGGGGGTACAAACCCCCACAAAGTGTGAGTCCAATGGGGCTTGGAACCCTGAATAAAACTCTGACACACAGCAGCAATGCCAGGTCCAGACAGCTCGAAGGTGATTATCCATTAAAGCAAGGTTTAGAGGAGACACAGCCAGATACAAAGAAAGCTTGTGACCTGAGTTCACCTAAGAGAAGACAGAATCCAAATCAAGTTACAATCTGCCTGCTCCAATCTTATTTGCTTTATCCACTGAGGAAATCCTTGAAGTAAATGCATCTTTATCACAACTATGTTTATTTTGATATCTGAATGCGCTAGTAAAATTTCAGGGACAGAATGATTTACATAAAAACTATACTTTTAAAAGAAAAAAATTAACTTCCATCCATATATTTACATTTATCTTATGTTTTGGGGGCGTTTTTTTGGTACCGGGGATCAAACTCAGGACCTAGCACTTTTGAGGCAGGTGTCGGAACCACTGAGGTAAATCCCCGGCCCTTTATCTTATGTTTTTAAGGCACCTAAACAAATTCCAACAGGGTCTGCTCTTGGAAATTAAATTCTGATATCTTAATTTAGGGCATTAAAACTTGATTTTTATTTTATTATTATTTTGTTTTGATTTTTTTTGGTTTGTGGCAGAGTCTCCCTTTGTAGTTCAGGCTGGCCCTGAACTCACTATGTAGCCCAGGCTGGCCTCAAACTTGCAGTGATCCTCCTGCCTCAGCCTCTTGAGTGCTGGAATTACAGATGTGTGCCACCACGCGGCTAAAACTTGATTTTTAGGTCCACAAGCAACTGTGCTATCAAATATACAAAAGAGAGGAAAGATTTCTTCAGAAACTTGGAAAGCATTAACATTGGAACTTTTTGTGCCATATTAAGACAGGAATTTGTCACAGCATTACAGTCTAGATAAAACTAATCCTAGTATTATTTTATATTTAAAATACAGGGGGCAGGGATTTAGCTCAGTGGTTCTGGCGCCTGCCTCGCAAGCGCAAGGACCCGAGTTCGATCCCCGATACCAAAAAAAAATTTAAAAAAAAAATACAAACTTTAATATAAAAACATTTGGTTCTTATACAAATGTGTTTGTGGACTCTGTGCTAGGCCATCTGCCAGAAATTCATGCATTATTGCCCTTCAAATGGTTCAGCTGAGCCACTCTAATCCTGCTAATTACCCAGATACCTGAAATCTGAGAGGATCTTTTTTGATGCCTATATTGAATGCCACGGTGGGAAAGGTATCTTCTGTGTGCATTAGAGATGACAACAGAGCAGAAATAAAACAGCCTGCAGATACACTCAAGTTTAATTTTAAAAAAGGATGTTTTGTTCAAAGTAACCCAAGAAGCTCTTCTGATTTTAAACTCCTCTTTTATCCAGTACAGAGTTTCCACCAAATTTTTTTTTACATTAAAATTAATCCTGAACTTGTAAAAAGGAAAGCATTTGTAACAGCATGCTCCTTATCAGAGATAAGGCTGTGCAAAAACCTCAATGGCTTTAAGTAATCAGATCTATTGTGTTATAACTTCAACTTCAAATAGGTTTGGAATACCAATTGAAATGGAAATGAAAAGAAGAAAGGTTTCAGACCTGCAGCAAACAAAGCCCTCCTCCTTGTCCATTTCTCTTTCAACTCAGTAAAGTAAAAGAAGCAAACACTTTCCTTTAGGAGCAGAAACAAAATAGTGCCAAGACTCAGAAGCTGGCTATACATCTAAGGATAGCCAAGTTATCAGCCACGGAAGCTAAAATCTCTCTCAAGCATCCTGATGTTTATTTTGGGCTCCAAGGCAAACAGCTCCCTTCTAGGAAGTGCCCTGGGCTGAAAGCTGATGGCTTCACTTAGAAGGCTGTGCATCCCCGCAGGAGTCCTCAGTGATACCTTCTTTCCTAACCACACCTCAGCCTGTTTAGCTTATTAAATTAGCACCTTCTTTTCCAAGTCCTTCAATATCTTCACTAATCAAATATCAGTTGGGTTACAGCAGTCCTGGGCTAATTATGACAGATGCCACAATTTGACTGTCAGCACAACCACACAGGGAGAAAACAAGTGGTCCTGCTTGGGGGTGCCCTTTGAACCTCTGGCATGGCTCCTCCATGACCACTACCTTCATTTTGGATAGAGATACAGGAAGGTCTGTATGATTCACAGTCAGCTCTGAAGCCCTTCAGGTCCTGAGGTGCCCTTTCTTGTTCCATCATGGGTTCCTCCCTGGATGTGTTAATGACATCACCCAAATGTGTTAGGTTTCTATATAAAATTCAATTACTGCGATTATCTCACAGGGTATAGGTCAGAAGTCTGGGCAGCTTGACTGGTTACTCTACTCTGGGTCTCAGCCACAATCAAAGTGTTGGTTGTGGGACTGCATAACCTTTGTTCCTTTTCTCCAGCCCCATTGTGATTAAATGTGAGTTAATGGATAAAGATGCTTGTTAGTTTTGGGACACTAGATAAAAATCTGTAACAGACCTAAAGTCCCAAAGTAAACTACTCAACTCCTTGTTTGCCCGGAACTGATGTTCCGGACACCAAAATCTATAAAACAAGCTGCAAATGTCTGCTGACCATCAATACGTGACAGTCGACCACTAACCTTTGTCCCCTTTTCTTTAATTCTATATATTAACTTCCCCCTCAACCCCCTATAAGAACAGCCTCGGACTCTGAGCCAGTAGCCTCTCTAAGCTATTTTGCTTTGGGAGTGCTGTCTGGCCAGACTAATAAAGATCTGTTTTACTTTCCAACTTGTCTGGTGTGTTCCTTCCCGGGTGTTCTTTGCTGCAGTCAGCTCCTCAGAGCTTTTGGTAAGGCCCTCGGTCTTACAGGTCAGCAAAGATTCTCACCTGAAGATTCTGGGGGAGAATGTGTCTTTAAGTTTTTGGCAGAATTCAGTTCCTTACAGTCCTGGATTGAGGACTAAGGTGCCTATCTCCTCAGTGGTTGTCAGATGTGAGCCTCTCAGCAACACAAAACCACAGGTATGTCTTGCTATGCTGCCACCCTCACATTCCAAGACTGAAATGACTCCTTTACACCTCCGTACTCTCTGATTTGCCCTTATGTTGTAGCTTCTGCTTCTAGGTAGAGTGATTTCTGTGTTATGTGATTAGATTGGGTCCATCCCAATAATTCAGAATAATTTCCTTATTTTTTTTTTTTGTACCGGGGATTGAACTCGGGACCTTGAGCTTGCGCAGCAGGCGGGTAACCTCCTTAATTTAAAAGTCTGTCATAGGTTCCAAGGATTAGGATGTGGGTGTCTTTGTTAGACCATTCTGCTCACCACACCAGGTATATGGGATGAGGATGAGGAATAAACAGCTAAGGAGGGAAGCAGAAGTCACAAACTTCCTGCTCCCTGTATTTCCCTAAAAACATCTGTGCAGAACATCCTTTCTCTGCTTTCCAGGCAGAGAAAAGGGGCAGATATGAGGTGAATCTTCTTCCCAGGACTCTGGAGGCCACATGGGCAATGGTGTGACCCTTAGCTCTCATTTCTGTCTGACATGGTGGTGAATATAAAATACCTCTGTACAAAACTGGGGAAGAAAATCCAGCACCAAGGTTGTCATGTAAATAACAGGTAAGTTTCCCTACAACGAAAAGAAAGCTGCTCTTACTATTCACATAGTCCTCACGTTACAAATGAGCCCTATAACTGGGGTCAAGTGATCGGCTCGAGTAAGAAGGTTCCAGATTTGTGTGTGGCTCTGAGTAAGCCACCTCTCTTCTCTGGTCTCAGTCCCTTGCCTGTAGGGGCGGAGCTAAACCAGATCAGCATTTATCAACATGTGCCATGGAGCCACAACAACATTGTAAAAGGCTCTGAGAACTTCTGGAATGAACAAGCTAGTTTATTCAACAGCAAATTATTTTCCTCTAAGCAATAGTATTCACAGTGCAGTGTTATAATAACACAGTCCCTCAGTCATTTCCTAGTCAGCAAATGTTTATTGAGCATATACTATATGGCAGTTACCAGGGAAATAACAGCAAACAGGACACAATCCTTGCCCTCGAAGAGCTTCAATTCTAGTGAAGAGCATTGGTTGGTGGCAATCACAGGCAGAATACTATTTGGAGACATCTGGATGTCTGAGCAGGGCTGTCCCGAGGAAAAAAAGCCAGACTTGTCCTGTGGGGTCTGGAGGCCCCTGGGTCCCTTAGGGAAATAAGGGGAGGCCTGGAGTTTGTTAAGCAGACCTGGGCTCAAATCCTCCACTTGCACTTACTGACCATGGCCCTCTTTGCATGTTATTTAACAACATCATTTGTTCAATACGAGAAACAGTACCAGCTCAAAGGTTTCTGTGGGAAAACGTCTGAAAATACCTGGAATAAGATTTGACATGTCAGTTCTTCTACCAGTATTAGTACTCTTTAACTTTTCTTTCCAAGTTAGGGATATTACACTTGGTCAACCTTTGTTCCGTGTCATTCTTAGCACTTCAGGTTTTTCTTGTAGGGCACTGGTTAGGCATATGGATACATTTCTTGACCAACCCTCTCCCCAACTGATAGCTTTTCTGACCAAACACAAATCCTGACCATGACCTTCTTCTCACCTGGGAGGAAACATTTTATGCTTGTAGAGCCTAGTGTGAGCAGTATTTTGTTTCTGAGAGATATAGTTTACAATCTCTCCTCTTCAGTAATATTTTATTGTAACTCCTGTGGCAGAGAATGTAGGTTGGCCCATTCAAAACACCTTCAATCATTTTTCCCTTGTCTTCTAGTATGGAGGCAGCAAAGCTCAATACTCAGTCTCTGCTCTCACTTAAAACTAGCTGACATATGACACAACTATGGCCAATGAGACTTTAAAAGACCCTTCATCTTTTACCCTCTCCTTCTTGATTCCTTCTTCCTGCTTGGATATTGAGGATGCAGCCATCTTGTGACTACAAGAGAACAAGCGTGGTGGTGCATGGCTGTAGTCCCAGCACTCAGGAGGCTGAGGCAGGAGGGTCAACACAAGTTTGAGGCCAGCCTGGCCTACATAGTGAGCTCAAGGACAGCCTGAATTACATGAGACTCTGTCTCAAAAAAAAAAAAAAAAAAAAAAAAGGCCAATAAGGAAGGCAGAAAGAGAGCAAGGCCAGATTTCTTTTTTTCTTTTTTTCAGGCCAGGTTTCTGACAGCTTTGTTGAGCCATGCCTGTGCCAGGATGCCTGCCTCAAGCTTCTTCTTATGTGAAGCAAATTCACATCTCATTTGAGTCAGATTTAGAGGGTCTTCTATAATCTGAAACAAAACACACCTCTAATCAAAACCCCCCCTCAGGGACACTTGACATTTATTGCCTCTTCATTTTTTCTGCTCTGAGTAATATGTTTGTCTCGCTAAGGTCTGACAACCACGAGATGAATTTTTAGCACCTTCACTGCTATGAAGTAAGAATGCCCCATGGCTCTTTACAGAAAAGGCATGGGCTCCTGCTGCTTTACACAGGTCATGTCAGGCTGGGCCATAGAAGCTCCGAGAAGCAGAAGCTTCAACTGCAACTGGCATTGCCAGTTTTTGACTGCTTGGGGGAAATTTGTACTAAAAAGCTCACAATACAGGCACTCTCCTGGAAGAGAACAGCTCGATCTACAAATGGCTATCTAGAGTTACAGCCCCAGAAATGGGATGCCTTTCAATCTCTCCTGAAAGGAAGTCTTGTGAAACGGAGATCTGAAGTCGATATCACCATTAATGTCAATGTACAGTGCATGAACTCAAAACTTAAAGAGGCAAATACAGATAACCCCAACTCATATTTCAGGAGTGGGCAATCTCTGCTGCATTTGTCAGCTTTCTGTTGCTAGGATAAATAAATAATATCTGACATATAACAGTTTAAAGGAGGAAGGGTTATTTTGGCTCAGAGTTTCAATGATTTCAGTCCATAGTCTGCAGGCCCCAGGGCAGACACATGGGGTAGAGGGATATGGCAGCACAAAGCTGTGCTCATAAAGACACACCCTCCCAAGGCGCACCCCCAGTGATCTACTTTCTTCATTGAGGCCCCACTTCCTAACAGCCCACTCTCCATGGCTAACCCCTCACAATCCAATCCCCTCTCTAGGGATCTCTTAAACAAGTTGAGGAACAAGATTAACCCTCATACTTGCCATGTGCTGAGAAAAGGTGTCTCTGGTCTTGAAAGGGCCTCGATCCATCCTAGCCCCATGTCTCTGTGACTGGGTCGGCTTGGAGATGATTAGACCAGTAGAAGCCTCTTCTTCCAACAAGGCCTGGGCTCTGCCCGAACAGGTGCTAAGAGAGAGCTCTGCTTGGAGACAAACACACAGCGCTGCCTCTTTTTTGTATATTTTAACTGAAATGTTTGACAGGTATTTTATTTGAAGCAATGGGTCATTTGAAGGCACAGTGAAGGAGAAAACTATAAATACAAGTCATATTACCCACTGTGTAGGATTTTACACAAAGTTTTCTCCTTATCACTCCTCTGTTGTAATGTGTGTTTATACATTTTCTCACAAGTTCCTGTTTCCAATACAGTGATAATTCTACAAAATTATTATCCTTAAAGTGTAAGCAGTTGATCATCTTGAACAGAAAACCTGGGAAGCTGGTTCCAGATTCCTGACCCCGTTCTCCAACCTACTGACTCAGATTATCTAGAGATAAATCCTGGAATTGAAGGTTTGGAGACCACTGTTGTTACCCAGTGTCTATTATAAAGACATAATTTATATAGAAAACACGTTAAAATAAATCAAAACTTTCTTTAGGATTCCATTTCCTAATGTAAAACAGGCCCTCAAGATTCTATCCGTATGTATTCTTTGTTTTCAAGGGAAATTTTATTTCACAACCATTGTATTTTAAATACTTAATCCATTTTAACATAAATACAAATTATTAAAACAAAAGAGCCCTGCTCAAAAGAACTGTCACATAAGTGTCTAATGACGTTTTGTGCTTTGTTGATTTAATAAGGGCACATTTTCACCTGAAGCCGTGGTTTAGGAATCCCTCCTCTCCCCAGAAAACAAGTCACACTGAAGGACACAACATTCTTTCACAGGCTCCGTGTGGCTCCAAGCAATTGGTGCAGATCCAGAGTACCTGACAACACTGCTTTGGAAAACCAAATGGAAGATCTATAACCCAGGAGGAAAGGTGCAGATTGTAGGAAACAATGCCCACCTTTATTCTGTATCCACAAGTCTTGTACTTTGTTTTCAGGTGCTAGGAATTGAACCAAGGGTCTTGTGCATGCCAAGCAAGAGCCTGAGGCACATCCCTAGGCCCATTTTATCAAGACAACTTTTGGGGGGGGGGTCTTGACACAGGGTCTTGCTGTGAGATTCAGGCTGGCCTCCACCTCGAAGCGATCCTTCTGCTTCACCCTCCCAAGTCCTGCAATTGCAGGCCTGTGCCACACCACGCCCAGCTTATCCTCAAGCTAAATTGCCCAGTCTGCACTCGAAATTGTGATCCTCCTGCCTCAGCCTCCTATAGTTCTGGGACTCCTAGGGAGGAGCCTAAGATTTCAAAAAAAGTTCTGTTAGCGTGGCTCTACTCACCTGAGCCAGGAGCCCCTGGGGGGCCGACCCTCACCCTCAGTTCCCTGGGTACCACGGTTTCCTCTTCTTCGGACTTGGCCCTTGGATGGCCTAGAGCACCACACCTGCCATCAGCCCCAACCCGGCGGGGACCGAGCGCTTCTCCCGGCTCTTTCTGGGGCTCTGGCGCGCACACCCTCCCAAGACGGCGCTCAGATCACCCCATCCCCTCCCCGTCGCCTTCTTGGCTCTGCTTGCAACCACCTGCGTGCACCGTCCAAGGAGCCCTGGAGTCCCCACAATTGCGGCGGGCCTGTGGTGAGGGCGAGGTGAGCACGCAGGGCTTAATTGTATCACCATGAACAGAGCCCCGGACACGCCACTCGCTCTGGAGCCGCCCGCCGGCCCCTTTGCTCAGGCAGCAGGTGAGCACATGATGGTCTTGGCCACAGGTCCATGACCCGCCCCTGCTGCAGGCTCGGGTAGTAGTTCTCCAGCAGTGACTGGCTCTGGGCCCACTGGCCCCCGGGACTCTGGGCGGAGCTGGTTGGCTGGGGCGGCCGTGCCCTCCCCGCTGGCCCTCTGCAGGCAGGCTGCGGTGCAAAGCAAAGGCCAAGTCACCAATGCGCATGTGCCTAGCGGAGGCCCAGCGCGGGCCAGAGCCGACGGTAGTCCAGCAGGTGGAGTGGACATGCTTCCGGTAGTTGTTCTCCTCCAGCAACAATGCTGCCTCCTACCCACACTACTCACAAATACATGCGCTCTACTGAGCAACTGCAACATAAAAATACTTCTCTCCTACTGATGGAGGTGGGGTCAGGTGACCCACAGAAATGAACAGGACCCGCCCCAGGATCAGGGTAGGCCTTCTCTACCCACAGTCCACTCTCCCCAGCTGGCCGTCGTCCCTCCTGCCTCTGAACCACAGTGCTCCAATCTGGAAAGCATCAATGCTGAGTTTCTGCATAAGTGGTCCCTTTCACGTGCCCAGACGGCCTATCCTGCTCCAGCTGTTTTTGTTGATTACAGACTCTCTGAAATATTAGCTTTTAAAAGATAAAAGGTACTGCAGGAAAATAGCCCACATACATGTAGTTTTACCGAGAAGCATTTCTAGGCCATTAGAAACTTTAAAGACCTAATGTGTTACTTTTTTCAGACTGCAGATTCTTTTCTTTTTTTTTTTTTTTTGATATCGGGGATTGAACTCGGGTCCTTCTGCTTTTCAACACAACAGTAAGGCTTCACACTTCATCTGGACAGTTGCACCTCAGCAAAACCTCAGCCTTTCTTCACATCACTGCCTTAGCAATCAAACATAAAGTTCATGACCACTGGAAAACCTTGAAGGGGGCCCCAGCCTCTGGCTCTGATCTCTGCAGGAGAGGGTCATGTGATCACAGCTCCCAAGTGCTTACTGCAGCTTCACTCTAAACCGCAGTCACGGCACCTTTGACCCAGGGCATCCAGGTTTCCTCTGGATGTCAGACAGAACCTTCTAGATCCATCTGCAAAGGTTATCTGACCTCTTTCTTGGTCCTGTACAAACCTTGGATGGTTCCCCAAGCCCCCTTAAGGAAAAAAAAATTACAAAAAATGCTCCTGGGCCGGGGATTTAGCTCAGTGGTTTCGCCGCCTGCTGCGCAAGCGCAAGGACCCCAGTTTGATCCCTGGTACCAAAAAAAAAAAAGTGCTCTCTTGGGTTTCAGCTCAGGGAAGGACTCCAAAATCTTCGCTAGCCCTTCTTAGACATCTGAGACTGATAGTCCCCATTTACTCCTGAACTAGCCCCTTTCCAAAGGGCTGCACATATAAAGACTGCCATCTCCCTCGAGCTGAAGCTTTTCTCATTTCCAGTCCCCCTCAGCAACCTGGTGCCTGCTCACCCGCCCACCTCAGGCGTTAGCCTGGCAGCCCAGGGCCCTGAGCTGCAGCTGTGACTGAGCAAAGCTAGGGGCTGGAGCAGCACATGCTCCTGGGCCACTGCTCTTGCTCCAGTTCTGCTGCTAACAGGGCCTGGTGAAGCAATCATCACTGAAGAGCAGCAGCATCTTTTTTGCCCTTGAAAAGTTGGAGCTGCTGAAAACTTGGGATCCTCAGCAGTAACTCAGGTCTTCACATTTCAAGGAGGATAAGGCCCAAGACCTTGGAGCCACCAGAGTTGATCTGGCTCCTGGAGAGATGTATTTATATCCCAAAAGAGGAGAGGGAGAAACCGGGACCACTTTTATCCTGTCTCCAAGCAGCAAACTTTCTCTCCCTTTTTAGTTGTCTCTTCTTCCTGTACATAATAAAGAAAATCCATTTCTATCACTGTCCTTGAGACTGACCACCCGAGCAGGGGCCTTTCCACCTGGGTTTCATCATGTCAACCTAAGATAAGCACTGGGGCAAGGGGAGGACTAGAATCTTACTAGACTCTGGGTGGGGGAGTCAGAATTGGTCTCAGTCCTGGATTTTTGTGTTTTTGCCTAAGAAAGGGCAGTACACCAAGAAAGCATGAAATGGCAGTTCCTGGGTCAAGGTATACATTGGCAGGTTTGTGATGTGGTTACTAGGATGCAGTGCCTGCCTTTAAACAGCAGTCCCTGGGCTTGACTGATGAGCTCAAATAAGGGGCCCCTGTTTGGGGCAAGTCAACCCTAACCATGGCTGCTTCCACACAGGCCCTGCGAGACAGTCTCTTGGCCCCTTCTCCTGGCTGGAGCAAGGAAAAGCTGCTGCCTTTCAGGGGTTGGGGAAGTCTTAGATCTATAATTGTGTGGCCCAGCTCACAGATGCCCATTTTAGTTTTCAGCTTTGCAAAGCTGAAAACAGATGGTGTTACCCTGTGCAGTGAGGACTCAAAGAGTGTCAAAAGACAGCCTGTTTCAGGAATGTGAGCTTCAGGGACAAGTCAGGAATACAGGGAGCCTGTCTGGGTCACACACAGACTGTCACAGAATGGGCTGTCCTCTGACACGGCCATGGCTGACGGGCCATGCAGGGGAGAGGGGGATTCCCTAGAGTAAGCTGCAAGGCAAGGAAGGTCACATGACGAGGAGCAAGGCCCCTCAGTCTGGGCAGATGAGGCAGGTGGGACTCTGCACCTCCTTCTGATGCAGAGTCCCACTGTGGGGTGTTTGTGTCTGCTCTCTCTGGCTTCTGCAGCTTGGCAATTTGTGCTTTTCGTGTTTCTTCAGAAGTCAAGCAGCAGTTGGCTTCCAGCAGGACTCTGGCCCTCACCTTTTCCTGGCACTTGAACTCCTCGAGATGTCTGGTTATTCAGTGCCATTGCTGATCTTGCCTTTCACTAGATTATGACTGAGACAAGAAGGGCAGAAGGTGGGTGCAGGGGGACAGCAGAGATCTACTTCAAAAAGTATTTTAAACTCAGAATTCTGCTTTGACAATTCTCCTGAATGTGATTCAGCTGTCCCTTTCTCTCCTAACCATAATCCCAGATCAGACTGCCTGCAGAGGGTCTTGGGAGAGTCACACTTAATTAAGTCTGTTTAAATTGTGTGAAAATGACTTCCTGCAAGTGGCCTGAAGTGATCTGTGAAAATGGCTCGACAGTCACTTAATCCAGAAAATATCACAAAACCATTGGAATCAAAAGGTTCAGCCAGGTGTGGTGGCACGCACTGTGATAGCCAACCTGACTCCATCTTGTGCCTCAATGCCATTTTGTACCTGTGCTGGAACAAAGTGCTTGAACATGAACAAAGCACCCAAAACCCCCACATCCTGCTTGGCAGTAAACTTGCTGCAGTTGCAGGATGTTTTGTAGCTCACCTAGTGTGTGTGAAACTTCCTTGTACACCCCACTAACCTGGCATGATTCTGCTTCTCTAAGATTCTGTTTGCTCTCCCCTGTGCTCTCCCTACCTGAAAGCATGATTTAAAAGGAGAAATCAAACCGCTTCCCACTGCCGAGGGAACTTTCTGGGTACTAGTGCCCCTTGGTTGCTGGCTATAATAAATGGGCTCGGGGCCAGGGATTTAGCTCAGTGGTTCCGCCGTCTGCCTCCCAAGCACAAGGACTCCAAGTTCGATCCCTGGTACCAAAAAAAAAAATAAATGGGCTCAAATCCGACAGAGAGTGTAGCATATTTTTATTGTCTGAACTCACTTGTCCACAACAGCTGGAGGCCCCAGAGAGATGGCCACACTGGGTGGACTGGCCTCACTGTGATCCCTCCTGTCTGCTATAGAAAACTATAGGGGAGGCGACCCCTGAGACATTCCAGGGCCCTGTAGTCTCACTGCTGACATTGAAGGGACTGGAGAGATGCCTGAGACGCCCTCCAAATTTTCTGAAGCCCATCTGGTCTGTTAAGGATCCTTCTAGTTCTGGTGGGGAACAGCAGTCCTTGACAAAGGTGTTCTCCAGGCCCCTCCATAAGGTCAGGATGCTGACTGAGGTGGCCCCCTGGTCTGGTCTGGCTGTATGCCAGCCAACCTGGTAAATCCCCGGGGATAGGGTTGGAATGTCTTTAACCTCTGAATGACTGCTGTAAGAATGAATGAATGGCAATGGGCAGTGCAAACAATAGACTGTTCTGTCCATGTCCCACGACAAAGTGGGGAATCCCCCCCCACTTGGAGTTATGGGACTTCTTTGGGGTCATACTGTGGTTCTGTGGACACATCTAAGGAAGGCCAAGTGGGTGCTCTTGCAACAAGATAAATACACCCTAGTGCCGGGGATTTAGCTCAGTGGTTCCGGCGCCTGCCTCAAAAGCGCAAGGTCCCAAGTTCGATCCCCAGTACCAAAAAAAAAAAGATAAATACACCCTAAACCGTGGACGGTCCTTAAAGTGGCTGAGAAGCCGATGACCAGTCAACTGACTGAGTGGTTGGTTCCTGCCACAGAGGAACACCTCCCCTCCCTTTCTTTGTCTGTCTATACATTGTAAGCACTAAGGCTTTTCTCTGTGTCTGGACATTGTCTCTTTTTATTTGTTCTTGCAGCTCCTATTCTTGGGTATCTCCTGCCTGCCCTAAGTCTCTCTACCATGGGGTCATTATCTTCACAACCTGTTACACCCCTGGTCTGCATGCTTAAAAATTTTCCTCAGGATTTTCTGATGATTATGTGTGTGGGTTTTTTTTGGGGGGTACCGGGGATCAAACTTGGGACCTTGCGCTTTCGAGGCAGGCACCAGAACCACTGAGCTAAATCCCCGGCCCTTCTGATGATTATGGAGTGAAATTATTAAGGGACAAACTCCATACTTTTTGTGAGCTTGAGTGGCCCTCTTTTGGTGTGGGCTGGCCCTCTGAGGGTTCCCTGGACCCTGGCTTGGTTCAAGCAGTTTGGAAGGTTGTTACCAGGTCACCAGGACACCCCATCAGTTCCCTTACATTGACTCCTGGTTTATTCTAGTGCAGCACCCTCCTCCATGGCTAAAGGCTTGTGCTGCAAACACCTATTCAAAGGTCCTTGTTTCCAAAAGCTGCTCTCCCCCTTGCAGGCAAACTCCAGAGACAGAAACCTGTTCTGCAGCAGTCTGATGCTGAGGAAGTCCTCCCCCACCCACCTCCGTATAACCCTAGTTCAACCCCCTCTCCTGTCCATCCTGACCTGTCTGCCCCCAACTCCCTCGTTTCTTCCTCTGCTTTCCCTGCTACCTCTCTCCCCCCATATGAGAAAGTCTCTGATCCTGGCAGGAGGTCACCACCTTGGGAAGATGTATTCTAGAGATTCTCTTTCCTTTGAGGGAGGTCCCTCCTCCCAATGGAGCAGGACCAGGAATCCGCCCATTCCTGGTATAGATTTCCTTTTCCACTTCTGACCTCTTCAACTGGAAAACCCAGAATCTACCATTCTCTGAGAAGCCCCAGGTTTTGATTTCCCTGATAAGAGTCGATCTGTAGGACTCACCTACCAACCTGGGATGACTGTCAGCAATTGTTATTGACCCTGTTCACCGTTGAGGAACAGGACAGGATTAGGTTTGAAGCTACAAAGTTCTTATGAGGGGACACTCAGAAGAGGAGCCCCACGAATTGCTGAAGCATGAGCTTCCCTCAGAGCCGCCTGAATGGGATCCAAATTCCTCAGGGGGAGGCAGGCTTTACTCAGGTTTCACCAGAACTTGTTAAACGGGACTCAAGCAGCACCTCAGAAACCCATAAATCTGTCAGAAACCACTGAAGTGACACAAGGACCAGAGGCCCCCAGTGTGTTCCTCATGGATGAGTAGATAAAAAGGCTTAAGTAACATCAGGTAGTGCCAGAGCCAGAGCTGATACCAAAGCTCTTTCAGATTCTGGAAGGCTTCTTCTTGGTTGATCTCATGGTGGGTCCCCACTGACTTCTACTGCCCTAACTGGGACTGTGTAAAGATTGTCTCCTATAGTGGGGGACCAAATGTCACTAATGATATCACAGTTTGGAAACATGGGCGCCAACTCACAATTCTGATACAAAGGCCCCGGGACTCTAAATGGGCCACAGGATGGAATTGGGGCTTCTGCTTCTGGCTCCCTGGAGGACTAATTCCTGGCCCAAGGGAAATCATTACCTTTCAAACCTGGTTCCTAAGCCAAGCACCAGGACAGCCAGTAGGACCCTTAATGAAGGCAAAGGACCCATTACTTGAGCCTCACCCTGTTGTCCCTCCTTCAAAGCATCCACTCTTAGCTACCAATAAAACAGATCCCCCACATGTACTGCCTCCCTCCCTTTTCTCCATGTTGGGAGCCATCCACACTATGTTGAACCTGACTCAACCACACCTGGCTCAGGACTGTTGGCTTTGTCTACAAGCAAAGTTTCCTTACTCTGTGGGTGTGGGAGTCTTGGGTTCAATCAAAGTCTCAAGTACTGCCTTAGCATGCACTTCTGCAAAGCCTCCCTTGACAATTGGTAAAGTTTATGGAAATACAACCTGTCTGGCAACTTCTTCTTAGGATATGAGCAACTCCCCTTTCCATGCTATGTGTAGCCAAACCATGATTCTGGAGACCTTGAAGGCTTATTTTGCCCCTAGTTGTACTTGGGTAACTTGTACCGAGGGACTCACTAGGTGTGTTAGAATTCCTGAGGGGGATACTAGACCTGAAGTCTTGTGCATCCTGGTACAAGTTCTTCCTCGAGTTTATGTGTATGGAGGACTGCAGGGATGGGATTTCATAGCACCCCCAGGACTACCATACAGACAGAAGTGAGCAGCCCCTATAGTCATTCCAATTTTGTTGGGATTGGGGGTAGCTGGCTCAGCAGCACTGGGAACTGCTGCATTGGCTAGAGAACTTGGAGTCTCAGCTTTGGCCGAACAGGTAGACACTGACCTATGAAGCCTGCAATATGCTGTTGAGACTCTTCACTCCCAAGTAGAGTCACTAGCTGAGATAGTCCTCCAGAATGGAAGGGGGCTTGATCTAGTGCTCTTGTCACAAGAAGGATTATGCACTGCTCTAGGGGAGGCATGTTGTTTCTATGCTAACAAGTCTGGTGTAATCCACCATATCTTTCAAAAGATCAAGGAAGGGCCAGGGATTTAGCTCAGTGGGTCTTCTGCCTGCCTCGAAAGTGTAAGGTCCCGAGTTTGATCTCCCGTATCAAAAAAAAAAAAAAAAATCAAGGAAAATCTAGATAGATGTCAGAAGGAGAAAGAAAATAAAAACTCATGGTATCATAACCTGTTCAACCAGAGCCCTTGGGTAACTACCCTTATCACTGGATTGGCTGGTCCGCTCATCCTGCTTTTTCTCGAGCTCTTGATTGGGCCCAGTATTCTTTTTTTTTTTTTTGGTACCGAGAATTGAGCTCAGGACCTTGCGTTTTCGAGGGAGGCACCAGAACCACTGAGCTAAATCCCCGGCCCCTGCCCTTGGATTCTTAATTGGATAATCAACTTTGTAAAACACCACATGGCCTCTGGTACACTGATGTATATGAGATCCTACTACAATCCCCTGTATAACCCCCTGCCCAATAAGAGGCTCTCACTGAGTCAATGCTTTGATATCATGCTTAGAGGAGTTGGGAATGTGATAGCCAACCTGACACCATCTTGTGCCTCAGTGCCATTTTGTACCTGTGCTGGAACAAAGTGCCTGCACATGAACAAGGCATCCAAAACCCCCACATCCTGCTTGGCAGTAAACTTTCTACAGTTGAGGGATGTTCTGTAGCTCACCGAGTGTGTGTGAAACTTCCTTGTGCCCCCACTAACCTGGCATGGTTCTGCTTGCTCTCCCCTGAGCCCTCCCCAGCTGAAAGCATGATTTAAAAGGAGAAATCAAACTTCTTGTCATTCCCGAGGAAACTTTCTGGGCGCTAGCCCCCCTCGGCCGCCGGCTATAATAAATGGGCTCAAATCTGGCACAGAGTGTGGCGCATCCCTATTGTCTGAACTCACTCATCCACAACAACACCTATCATCTCAGCACTCTGGGAGGCTGAGGCAGGAGAATAGCAAGTTGGAGACAATAAAAATAATTTTTTCTTTTCTTTAAAAACATTTATCGAGGACAATCAATATTCTCCATGAGGAATAAATTATTTTGAAGCTAGAAATGTTCCTCTTCTCATGCTAGGAAACAATTTTCTTCTTAGAACAAAGAGAACTCCCCCTGTTCGCTGGCCTTTGGTACACACAGCAGAGGCCACTGGCCCGCCTGAAGGCCCACGGGTGGCAGGCTTCCACCTGTGGAAGGGGCCAGGCATTTGATTGTTAGATGACATAAGGTTATAGCACTCTCTGGAGTGCTGTTCTTGATCTCTGTTCCTAGGAGAGGAGCTCTCCCTCTAACCAGGCCCTGCCCAGATGATGATGGGCCACTACCGTTTTCCAGGGAATTTCTTTCTGTGTGCATTTTATATAGCAGAACAGCGCCTCATCTGCTTTTTTACAGGGGCTGCCTATTTAATGACATGGGGGGGTTGCCCCCAAGGGTCTCCTCTGATGTACTCTCTTGACGGGAAAGCTCTTGCTGGCTGGCAGGCCACCAACCCTGCATCTCTTCTAACAAGCGGTCCTGCTTTGGCTCTGAGTAGGCTCATTCTGTTGGTAGCCAGTGGGAAATTTGTATCTTGGTCCTTGTGGTTGCTTGATGTTGACCTTTTTACGGGTCAGGTGGATGCAGAGCACACAGAAGACTTCCACATTTCCACTGGTCACACCTGAATAAGGACTTGAAGTCAACCCTAAGAGATTTCCCAGGTCTGTCTCAGTCAGAGCTGATACTGTTATCTCGTGACCCCTCTGAGGCCAATCTTTGTTCCTATCCATTCCCTACTTCCTACTGTATTGGAGGCATAACTGACCTCCTCTTACCAAAGCTTCTGGGTTGGCTCAGTCTAAAATTGTTTAGCTCTTTGGAGCTGACCCCTAACCAGAGCAATTCACGACAGTTTAGAGTCCGACACAGAGGACTCAGAAATGCCAGACTTATGGATCCTGTTTATTAGATAAGCTTCTTTCCAATGTGGGACTTAAGAAACTCACTAGTTAAACCTCATGTGTTTTCTTGTTTTCTACCACATATATGGCGGGTGATGAGTCTGAGGTGAACAAGAAATTGTGCTGCATTCTGGGATCTACTGAGACATACTCCACACATCCTACTCTAGGACAGAGGAGAGGGTACAGGTTGGGGGTGGAGACTCAAGCTAACCTTGGTCCTGGTCAGGAAGGAAATGTTGACTGAGATTGGAGCAGGCTTTGGAGCAAGGGTTGAGTCTGGACCTCGGGGCCAGGACAGTCCTCACTAAGGGATCCTGGGCTGTGAGCGTGCTAAAGCAAACAAATGAGGAGGAATAGGGACAACAGGATTCAGGGCTTTGCCACGAAGATGGGAGATTCCGGAAGATGTGGTTATATTTTTGGAATAACAGGACCTCCAAATCCTCCAGAGAGATTGGGCCCACTGATGCTCATGGCTTGTTTTAGTTAATTTTTTTCTGGTATCAGGGATTGAACTCGGGTCCTTGCACTTGCGAGGCAGGCAGTGGAGCCACTGAGCTAAATCCCCGGCCTCATGGCTTGTTTTAGAAGTTCCAAAAAGTAAGGGAAACTCCAAAGTCCTCCCAATCAGCAAATGACTCTAACATTGACCATGCAGAAGTTGGTAGTGTGACTTCAGATGTTCTGTAAAACAACTGTGTTTCTCTTTCCTTTTCTCATTTTGATTTGTCTCAGAGTGCCAGGACGCCAGGGCTGAGAAACCAGGTGTTGTAAAACTCTTTGAGGTAGATTGCAATGTTTCCCCTAAATACGGCCTCAGATGAATGAAAGGCAAAAACCCAGGTGCAGCCCATATTTTGCCCCATAGGCCAGGAGCATTCTGTCATCACAAGACCCCTCCAGGAAATATCAGACATTACCCTGCTGAAATGGTTCCTGACTGGTTGATGGCCACACACAGACAACCCACCAGAGACAAAGCAGCTTCTCTTTGGAGAGCATTCAGCTCCCTGGGTGTGATGGGGTAGGATGAATGGAAATTCACACATTCGAGGTAGGAAGTGGGTCAGTGGGAATTTGGTTTTTTGTTTTTGTTTTTTTGGTACCAGGGGTCAAACTCAGGACCTTATGCTTGCAAGGCAGGCGCGGCGCCACTGAGCGAAATCGCCAGGTCCAGTGGGAATTCGGAACCCAAGGGAGGAATGGGCTCTGGTGGCACACAGTTGCACATAGACAGGGACAAACGTGAGTCTGCTAAGGAAGTGACCTGGTTAGTTGAGAGATGGAGGGCAGATGCAGAGAAGGCTCTAGAGGAGAGGCTGGAACTGGGTGTCCTGGAGGGGTTGTGCAGAGGGCAAAGGTCAGAGGGAAGAGTGACTCTCCCACAGGATTTTAGATGCCAAACAGGACACAGAGTGAGCAGCATCCTCCAGGGAAGCCAGGCAGAGCAGACTACTGACCTGATTGTATTACACAATCACAGAGGGAGTCTGGACACAGCAGGCTCAGAGTGGGTGGTGTCGGGGCCCAGTGAGCTTTTCAGAACAGAAAGCAGCTTCCTCCCTACCCCTCTTCTCTCTGCCATGTTCTCCGACTTTTACATGGTCCAGCTTTCCTTCTCTTCTTGCCTCCATGCCAACACTTTTGGATGTCCTTATTTCTCCAGTACTGGAAAGTTTTGACAACAGGTGGTAGCACAGGAACAGAAGGAGCAACAATGTAGCACTCAGGTGCAGTTGGGTCTGGCTTGCAGAAGTCCTGAGTTGATTCCCAGCACTGATGGATCAACTGTGCCTTTGGACTAGTAAGGAGGGAAGACGGATTTCAACTCAGAGGTTCTGACTTGGGCAGCCATGCCAACTCCAGGGCACATATTTTTTATTTATTTTTTGGTACCAAGCATCAAACTTGGGACCTTGTGCTTTCGAGGCAGCGGAACCACTGAGCTACATCCCCAGCCCTGGGGCACACATTCTTTTCCTAATATCGTGTCTTTCAAACTGCTGGCCATCCAGGCCCCACCTATCATGGTGGCTGTTCTCGCTCCCACACCCAAGTCAAACAAGATGCCACAGCTCCTTGCTGCCTGGGTCGTTGCCTGACCCTGCACAGTTGCCACATCACACACACATTGCAACCACTGAGCTGGGGGCTGTGCTGCCCTGACACTGGGTACAGAAGGCCAAACTACCAATAATTTTCAGAACTGTAAGAAAATGGAGCTGGGCATGTTAGTGCACTCCTGTAATTCCAGCATTAGGGAGGCTGAGGCAGAAGGATTGCTCTAAGTCTGAGGCCAGCCTGAGCTATCTAGTGAGTTCCAGCTCACCCTGAACTACATGGCAAGACCCTATCTCAAAAAACAAACAAATAAAATTGTATGAAAATGTTCTATGAAGACTTAAATCACACACCTAACCCTTATAAAGAAAAGGTCTGGATGGGAGTAGAGGATGATAAAAAGTTTTGTAACAAGAGAAAGAAACAGCAAGTAGCAGGGCCTTAGTGAGGGAAACTTTAGACCATGGTGGGATGGCCTGGGGATTACTGATGCCTGTTTTTCACAGTCTGCTCTTGGAGCCCTCCTCCCAGAAGGAAGACACTCCTAGCACAGTCTGCCAGCCACTCACTCCATGTGCAGTAAGTGCTTTGCATCCAAACTACTACTGAGCCCACTTTGCCTGCCTGATAGCCCTGACCTCAGACACAGGACTGGTCCCTGCCCCTGCATTTTCCATACATGACATCTCCAGATGTCATCCACACAGCCAGGATGGGTAAATCGGGGTCATGAACAAACAAGACTGCTTGAAAGGCAGTCCCCAAGAACAATCACTGAATTAACCTTCATTGTCTGTGCTGACAAAGGGCCCCAAAACTTATCCACTGAGCGGAAGTGAGAAGGCATATTAGGAGTCTTTCTCACTTGAGTTGCCTGGTTCCCTACTTGGGGCTCTAAGAACTGTTTCCAGGGATGCTCTGGGGTTGTGTGTAGGAAAGGCAGGCATAAACCTATCTCTGGGGAAAACACTGATTTATACCCAGACAGTTATCAGAAACCCTCAAGTGTTTAAGGAAAACCTCAGTTTAAGGAAAACAATCTGGCAGCCTTGGCATGTGCTCTGTGGGCAGCTTACCTACAAAGAGCCACACGCCATTGGAAAGGGGGAATGACATTAACTTCTCACTTTAGCAGAAGCTATTTATGGCCCTACTCAGCCAGAAAGGCACTTAGGTTGACTTCATCAACTTGTGCTGCAAAACAGTAGCCACTCCTTTGCAAGTTTACTTCCCCTTCCTTTCCCCAGCATTCAGAATCCTAAAGAGAAGCAGACCAAAATGATTAAGATGCAAACTGCAGGCCAGGTATGGTGACATACACCTGTAATCCCAACACTTGGGAGGCTGAGGCAGGTGGATCACTGCAAGTTTGAGGCCAGCCTGGGCTACACAGTTCAAGGCCACCTGAACTGCATAGGGAGACCCTGTCTCAAAAAAAAAAAAGAAAGATGCAAATTGCTCAGTAATCTTTAGCATTACAGAACACAATATATCTGGTGACTTCAGATTATAGTACATCAGAATGTGTAACACCCTTCATTCTTTAATCCTGTGCATCAACTAACACAAAACATAAATTGTTGTGAAGTTCACATTGCAAAAAAGTATAGCTCTGGTAACTGGGAGATCAAGGTTAATTATGATATTCCAGCCAGAGGGGAAAAAAGAGGTGAACTTCCTGGATGATGAAGACTCTGCTTTGCATGCAGCTTTCTGGCTCATTTTCCCTTCCACTTCTTTCTTTTCTTCAAAATGCCCTTCTGTGGACTTGAGTTTCCTCTAACAGCTCTGAGGACAACAGCCCTGCACCTTCTCAGGGCTGGCCCCCCATAATACTGATTTCCTTCCCACCAAATCTCACCACCCAGGTATTGACTCTCAAGCTGCAAGTAACTGGATCTGGGTCCAGTACATTACATGGAAGACAGAGTTGGCTATAGGTTTCTTCCCTGCAGGCCTTGGCAAGGTCTATCCATGTTTCTAGTATATCCAGCTATGCCTGGGCATATGCCTTGAGCCAGGTTAATCCAGTAACTACAGAAAGCTACAGAGCTCTCCAAGGTAGACCTCTATGTAAGTCAGATTTGTTCAGCTGACTAAAACTAGAAGCCTTGGACGATAAGGCCAAGAACAATGCATTGTCCTCACTCTGCCCTCCGAGTTGCGAAGTGACAGCTAGGTAAGTGCTATTTAAGACAAACCCACCAGATACGGTCCTAGCAGCAGCTGTCAGATTAGAACAAAATGCCCCACACAACCAGCATATGATGGGAAATTTATCAGTAGCCAAATACAGAAAAACACAAGAGATGGGATTGTGGAGTGTGGACAAAAGACCTCTGTGTTTCTGCACAGGTGGAGCTTTCTGCACAAATTGGGCTGTGTTCATACTTCAAGGGAATATGAGGCCCAGACCTTGGAGACAGCTCTAGTTCCAAGCCTGGAGCCACTGGGGCTTATCTGACTCCTGCACAGATGTATTTACATTCCAAAGGGTAGAGAACTCAGATCCTTTCCATCCTGTCTCCAAATAGCAAAGGTTTTTCTCCCTCCTTTGGGAACAGGCACCAGCCTTTCTCCCATGTATGAACAGAGAAAACTAGCCAGGTGTGGTGGCACATGTCTGTAATCCAAGCACTCAGGAGGCTGAGCCAGGAGGACTGCTATGCCTTCAAGGCCAGACTGGGCTACATAGTGAGATCTTGTCTCAAAACAAACAACAACAAAAGTGAAAGGAAGGTATGACGACAATGTGTCATGAGCTACCACCACCACTACCTTTTTTAAAATTGCAGGAGACAGACACTGGAAAATCTTGGCCTTAGGCTCATAACATACAGGATGCCTTCTGGCTCTTAGAGACCATAGAGCTTCCTGCTCTCAACATATTTCCTTAAGATCCTGATACAAGCCTGAGAAATGTGGTCCATCCCTCACCATATTTCCTTAACATTCTAATGTGAGCTAAAAATATCAGCTCCTGCCCTTAGCACAGGTCCCTGAGGAGCATGCACTCTAAATGCTTTAGAGCAATGAGGGGAACCCGCGGTCATCTTGTCAAAACCACAGCAGTTCTGACTCCCCAGTGGGCTATGGCAACCATGCTGTTCCCCCCTAGGCCCAGAGTCAAAACCTTTCCCTAGAGGCCGGAGATTTAGCTCAGTGGTGCTGCTGCCTGCCTTGAAAGTGCAAAGTCTTGAGTTCAATCCCCAGTTCCACAAAACACACACACACACACACACACACAAAACCCAAAAAACTCCCCCTTGGGATGTGAGGTGGAGACTCAATTGGGACAGAGTCCAGTGAGTTACCAGCCTGGCTGCAGCCCAATTCTAGAAAAACAAAAGAAAAACCAACCCTGGAACTCACTGCCAAAGCTGTCTCTGGCTCTGGCTGCCCTCCGCTCCAACCCCCAACCCTGGTTTTGAGAAAGGGTCTTGATGTGTAGTTTAGGTTGGTTTTGAACCCACTATGTAGCCCAGGGGTTGAACTCCTGGTGATCTTCCTGCCTCAGCCTCCCGAGTGCTGGGATTACAGGTGTGTGCCACCAAGCCGGGCACGGCCCTCTGCTCTGGAGGGTGCACTTTCGGTAATGGCAGCTGCTGTCTCTGGGCACTGCCTGCCAAACTCTTCTAAGTATATGTATCCTCAAATCTAAAACAGACAAGGGTGCTCAGACTCAAATTCACTCTGAGTTTTCTCCTCCGCCCACTCCCACTCTGTGGAATGTACTTGCCTTTTAATAAATCTCTCCCCTTTCTTACTACTTCTATGTGTCCTGATCAATTCTTTGTTTGGGATACAAAAAACCTGGACATCAGGTGAAACTGTCCACTAACAGTCTTGCTCAGCTGCTGACTGCCCAGGCTGGGTGGGAATTTATGATCCACCTGCCTCAGCCTCTCAGAGTGCTGGGATCGCAGAGTGCACCACCACACCTAGCTAAGTAGAGGATATTTTTTTGAGAGGAGGTCTATATTGCCCAGGCTGGCCTCAAATTGATGATCCTCCTGCTTCAGCCTCCTGAATAACTGGGATTACAGCCATGTGCCATCATGCCTAGCTTCAAGTAGAGACTATTAATGAAGAGAAATTATGAAAGTGAAATTGACATTCTTGAACTAAAATGTACAATAATGAAGTTGAAAAAAACCTTTAGAGAGACTCAAAAGTAGATTTGAACTGAAAAAAGAATCACTTAGGAGGAGGATAACTGTGAGTTCAAAGCCAGCCTGGGCTATGTAGTGAAATCCTGCCTCAAAAATAGAAAAAAAGGGGGGAGGTACATCAGCAAATGCTACCGTGATCCAGGGATTGGTCATTTAATGCAACTAATTGAAAGGTATGCTTTCTTTATGCCTTTCTTAGGCTGTGGAGAGTGAGATGACGGAAGGTTTAAGAGAAAGGGATTCTGGCAAATGCAGTGACACACACCAAAAAAAAGAAGAAGAAAAAAACAAAAAGATGACAAACACCAAAACCTTTCCCTGGAGGTAATTTTTTTAAACCTATATTCCAACAAGAATAAAAAATCTAGAACAGGGGCTGGGGATTTAGCTCAGTGGTTTCACCACCTGCCCTGCAAGCCCAAGGACCCGAGTTCGATCCCCAGTACCAAAAAAAAGTCTAGAGCGGGAGTCAGGTATGGAGGCACATACCTGAGCACAAATTCAACTATAGCCTGGGAAACTTAGTGATTTAGTGAGACCTTTTCTCAAACATTTTTTAAAAAGAGTTGGGGATTTAGCTTGGTGCAAGGGCTCTGGGCTCAATCCCTAATACTGAACAAAATCTGGGGCAGGGATAAAAAAACAATTACGTTTTTTTTGAGACAGGGTCTTGTTACAGAGTTCAGGCTAGTCTTAAACTCACTATGTAGTCCAGCCTGGTCTCCAACTTGTGGGGATCCTGTGTCTCAGTCTCCTGCATGCCAGGATTATAGGCATGTAACACGAAGCCTAGCTTTTCATTAAAATTTAAAACTTCTATTCTTTCAAAAATGATAATGAAGGGCCAGGGATTTAGCTCAGTGGTTTCGATGCCTGGTGCGCAAGGGCAAGGACCCGAGTTCAATCCCCGGTACCAAAAAAAAAAAAAAGCTAGTGAAAAATAAAAGTAAAAAGACAAGTCACAGTCTGGAAGAAAATATTTGCAAAATATATATCTGATAAAGGTCTTATATCTAAAATATATGAGGAGGGCTGGAGATTTAGCTCAGTTGTTTCACCGCCTGCTGCGTAAGCACAAGTACCCAAGTTCAATCCCCGGTACCAAAAAAAATATATATATATAGATACATATATGAGGAACTCCTATAATTTAATATGCAAAAAAACTTTTAAATAGGTAAAAAAATTTAACAGATTTATTAAAGAAGATACAAAAATGGCAAATAAACACATGAAAATATGCTTCCCTCGTTAGGTACTAGAGAAATACAAATTAAAACCACAGTGAAATATCCTATTCCCGTTAGAATAGTCAGAAATAACACTACCAAACTAGAATGCTCATCCACTGATGATGGGAATGCAAAATGGCACAGGCACTTTGGAAAACAGCCCTCCTATCCACAAGACCTGTACGTATTTATAGTAGCCTCATTATTATTATAATCACTGCAATCTGTTAGCAACACAAATATCCATCGGCTTTGTGAATTGGTGAAGACATTGTGGAACCTCGACACAATTTAAGATTACTCAGATTATTGATGAATCTCAAAAATATTATCCTAAGTCAAAGAAGCCTGTGTTATGGCTTGTGTCTAGATGTCCCCCCAAAGGCTCCTGCGGCCATAGGTGGGGCTTTTTCAGAGGTGGCTGGATCTAGAGTGTATGACGTCGGGATTGATTCACGGTGCAATGCTAGGATCAAAGGCACTAGGATTAAGGGTGCCACCCACCCTAACTAGCCTGGAAAAGATATAAGGGATAGAAAGAGCTTGCTTGCCCCTTGCTTGCTTTTGCTGTCTTCTATGTGCAATGGACTGTTTGTCCTCTGCAACGCCCCTCTCCCATGTGCCACTGTGCTTGGAGCCAGGTGACTATGGACTGAAACCTCTACGAACTATAAGCCAAATAGCCTTTTTCTCTTTTAACTTTGGGTGTCGGATATTTTGTCTCAGCAACCAGAAAAGTAACTAAGACAGCCAGACACAAAAGGCTACATAATGTATGATTTAATTATAACATGACAGAACAGTCAAAATTATAGGAAGAGAATCAGATCAGTGGTTGCTAGGGTTAGGCAGGGGCAGGGTGGGGACTGTATGCAAAGGGTCCCTATGAACCTTGGGGTGACGGAAACATACTGTATTGGAATTGCATTTCTTTCATATTAAAAATATAATTTATGAGTAATTGTAATTATATAAGACTAGCCAGCCATGGAAAAATCTGTGTTGCCAGACCCTGCCTCCTCTTTTCCATCAAACGAACAGAGCCGCTACCTATGGATTCAGACATGGGGAGTCAAAGGCTGTTTTGTTTTAAAAAGAATTTCACAAGGGGCATCCTGATTGTTAATTAACTGCGAAAGAAATACTACAGAGCTATAGAGAGGTTTCTTGCTTCAACAAGAAGAAAAGATCCTTTTGTGTATTTTTCCAAACCCAACAAAAAGAGTAAAAACAAGTTGAAGAAGTCAGCTATCACTGAATGAGCTTAATTTTATAAATGATTTTGGCAAGCAGTAAAATCTTGTAAAAAGCTGGTCTAGAGACTCCTCCACGTGATAAAAGTCTGAAATTCTCTACAAGCATGGAATCTCACTGCCCCAGGGAGCCTTTGAAAGTCCTCAGATCTATGAACCCACAGAACATTCAAATTCTGCCCCTTCTTGAAGCCTGCACTGTTGGCTGCAGGTGCAGGGAGTAACACAAGTCAGCATTTCTACATCCAGTAATGCGTCAGCTTGGGAGCAGGCCACACATAGTGACTGCCATTCATAAGGGAGGCCTGCTCTGCCCTAGCGCACAGAATTAAGATCTGTCAGACTCTGTCCAGTCCTCCTCCCACGGCCCCGGCCCACTCAGTCCTTCAACACACCCACTTTCCTGTGAGCATGGGAAGCCTGGGCACTTCTCTTCATCCCTCTCACCTACCATTCAAGGGGCTCTCCAACAGCAGCCCCCTGTAGGGTAGTAAAAGCTGCCCACTTCCTTCACAGGAAATGTTCCACAGGGACCTATTTCTCAAGAGTGCCTCAAATGTCCATCCTACAAGGAGCTTAGCAACATAGGGTTCCATGGTAGGACGAGCTCAGAGTGCTCAGACTGGCAATCAGCTTGTCAAGGAGGGTTCCTAAGGCTTTGCACTAATGAAACTTACTTAACACTGGTTTCCATGTAGCTCACTCAGCTAGGAAACTCTTTCACATAAACCTATGTACATCCGACTGAGCTAGGGAGTTCTGCACACTCAGAGCAATGCCCTTGACTGCCATGTTTATTTATTCATAACCTTTTTAGAAAACTTTTGTTTCCAAGAAAAAAATCATATAAATACTACCCTAAATGTATGAGAAAATGGGAGTGGGTAGATCCGTCCACAGTGCTTAGAGATGGATACAGTGCCCCAGAAGGACTAGGTAACTGGTTGCTGGACTGTTTCCAGAGAAGTGCAGAAGGCAGCCGGGGCAGGCAGGGCCAGGAGAGAAAGGTTCTTCACTGACTACCCTTTTGTGTGAATGTGTTTAAGTAGCCCGTTAATTAAAACCAAATTAAAATAACAGGCACTGCTGGGTGTGGTAGCGCATGCCTATAATCCCAGCACTCCAGAGGTTGAGACAGGAGGATTGCTTCGAGGTTTTTAAAATTTTTTTTTGGTACCGGAGATTGAACTTGGGTCCTTGCGCTTGCAAAGCAAGCGGTGAAACCACTGAGCTAAATCCCCTGCCCATGGATTGCTTCGAGTTTGAGGCCAGCCTGGGCTACCTAGTGAGTCTGAGGCCAGCCTGAAGTACATAGCTAGAGCCTATTTCAAACTCTGCCTCCAAAAAAATAATAGTAAAATAATATGTACTAAAAATAATACAAATTTTAAAAATATAAAAATATTCATGGTACATGTACACACGTACACGTACACACACACACAAACACGCCCCAGAGTGTCATTATTTGCTCGAGACAGAATAACCACTGCTAATATTGGTGGTTTTACTCTAGTGTGACGTGTCTATTTTTGCTTTTGTTCTCTCTCTGTTGTATCCAAGAAATCACCGCCACAACTTATGTCATAAAGCTTTTTCCCAATGCACTCTTCTAGTTTTAGTTTTAGGTCTGTGTTTGTCTTTAGTTCCTTTTTAGCTGATTTTTATGCACAGTGTAAGGAAATGGTACAATTTAATTCTTTTGCATGTGGGCATCCAAGTGCCCCAGCACCATCTGTAGAGAGGCTGGCCTTCTCCATGTGTTCCCGGCACCCACGCTGAACATCAGATATTACAGGTGTGTTTCACTGCTGTGCATGTCTGTCTTCATGCTTACCACATGCTTGTAGCTGCTGCAGCTTTGTAACATATTTTGAAATCAAAGCCTTGTTTTGGCTATTTGGGATCCCCTGTTATCCCAAATGAATCTTACAACTTTTTTTTCTAATTCTGTGACAAATGCCAGTGGGACTTTTATAGGAATTGTGTAAAATCCTAGCTCATTTTGGGAGGTATGGACATTTAAGCAATATTGTCTTCTAACCCAGAAACACAGGATGAAATTACTTCAACAAAATAAAGGTCGGAACTACAACCAGGCATGGTGGCACTCGCCTGTAATCCCAGAACTGTAGGAGGCTTAGGTGGACAGCAAGTTCAAGTCCATCTTGAACAACTTAGCAAACCTTGTCTAAAAAAAACAATTTTTGGGCTGGGGATTTAGCTCAGTGGTTTCACTGCCTGCCACACAAGAGCAAAGACCAGAGTTTGATCCCCAGTACTGTACCAAAAAAAAAAAAAAATTTTTTTTTAAAGGCTGGGGATGTAGCTCTGTGCAAAGGCCTTGGGTTCCAAGGCCTTACCAATGCCACTAAATTAATCAGTCAATCAATCAATCAAATAAAAATAAAGGTCACATATGAAAAGCCCACATCTAACATCTTACTCAACAGTGAAAATGGTAAACTTTTCCTCCAAGATCAGAAACAAGGTAAGGAGCCGGGTGTGGTGGCACACATCTGTAGTCCCAGCACTTGGGAGGCTGAAACAGGAGGATCGCCAAGAGTTCAAGGGCTGCCTGGGCTACATAGTGAGTTCAAGGCCAGCCTGTACTACAAAGTGAGACCCTATCTCAACAAAACAAAACAAAACAAAACGAAAGAAACAAGGTAAGGGTGCCACTCTTGCCACTGCTATTCAGCAAAGTACTGGAAATTCTAAGCAGAGCAACCAAGCAAGAAAACAAGACACCCAAATCTGAAGAGGTAAAATCATCTCTGTTCACAGATGACAAAATCTTACCTACAGACTGCATAATAAAATCTGTTAGAATAGAGGAATTCAGCTAAGTGACAAGACACACCATCAACATACAAAAAGTTATGATATTGTACACTAGCAATGAACTCTCCCGAGTCGGGGACTTAGCTCAGTGGCACCGCGCCTGGCTTGTAAACACAAGGTCCTGAGTTCAATCCCCAGTACTACAAAAAAACAAAACAAAACAAAAACAATGAATTCTCTCAAAAGGAAATTAAGCAAACAGCTAGGAATGGTGGCTCAGGCTTATAATCCTAGCACTCAAGAGGCTGAGGCAAAGGCCAGGGATTTAGCTCAGTGGTTCCAGCACCTGCCTCAAAAGCACAAGGTCCCGAGTTCAATCCCTGGTACCAAAAAACCCCCCAAACAAACAAACAAACAAACAAAAAGAGGCTGAGGCAGGTGGAATGCTGCAAGTTTGAGCCGAGTCTGGGCTACATAATGAATTCAAGAACAGCCCAAACAACATAGTCAGACCCTATTTCAAAAATACACAAATAAATACGTAAATAAAATATTTACAAATATACCTAACTAAGGAGGTAAAAACTTGTATGCTGAAAACTATAAAACACTGATGAAAGAAGTTAAAGATGACATAATTAAGTGGAAAGACTTCCTCATGTTTCCGCTGTCCACCTCCACAGTGTTTTCACAGAAAGCATCTCATCTGTGGCTACAACAACTCTGTGAAGTGGAAGGGGAGGCAGAATTCATAAGATTAGTGACAAGAGGATTAGATCCCAGGGGTCCTGCATGGCTTTTGAGCTCTTTCCATAGCCATCCTCAGATTAACAGGTACCACTTAACAAGTACCCAGCAGCACAAGCTCTGATAGGTCCACAGGGACCCACCTGACCCACTGCTAGCTTTGATGAAGACCAAAAACACCCACAGCACACACAGGCATCAGGTAATCAGGATTACAAAAGTAATCACAGACACGCACTTTGCTGTTCAATACTCCACAGTGACCTCAAACTCAACACCCTCAGACTCTCAGCAGGGCCAGTCACAGACAGCCTTCTCCACACATTCTGGGCCTCTATCCACGACGCAGTTCACACTCTGGCCAAGCCCAGATGAGACACACACACTCCATCTCTATTTAAGTGTGCTTGTCATTACACTAACATCATTTCACCTTCACATCTTAGCACAGGCGTCGCTCCTCCAGGAAGTGGTCCCTGGATGTACACAGACACATGGTCACATGGATGCATGGTCACATGGTCACACGCTCACACAGACACGCATAATAGACTCTTGGCCAGCTGTTCCACAGCTCCCCATGATCCCACATCACTTATTCACCCATCATACCCCTAGGTTGTGAGCTCCTTGACGTCAGGAGTGAGCTGTTTGTCCCTCTGTGTCATTCCAGGACTGGGCACACAGTAAATGCTCAGTACATACCTAACAGAGGATCATGTGAACAAGGGAGACCCAGCATGGGGTGCTTCACAAAGGGGTAACTAGAGAGTCCAGATGCTGGGGCCAGACAGGGGGGAGGCACAGGCTCCCCATTTATGGTCAAATCTCTTACACAACTTCCATGTAGGAGCTAGGGATTTAGCTCAGTGGTTCCGCTGCCTGCCTCAAAAGCGCAAGGTCCCGAGTTCGATCCCTGGTACCAAATCCACATAGGCGCTAATCCACCCATGCCCAGGGCTCTAACACAGGTGAGGGTGAGGCCAGGAGCTAAGAAGCCTCAGCAGTCAACAGAGCCTAGATGAGCAGGAAGCAGAAGCCCAAAGAAGTAAAACATTGGCCAGGGGCCTTGGAGAGACAGAGTAGCATGGCTAGTTCCCAACTCAGGCTTTAGAATCTTGGCATGGGGCAATTTTGACAATGGGCCTACCCAGCACCACAGTCTGTGATACCTCAGGAAGGGTGCAACATTATTCAGAAGGATGAGATAAAACGACAGACAGAAGCCAGATGTGGTAGCGCACATCTGTATCCTAGTACTTGGGAGGCTGAGGCAGGAAGATTGCCAATCTGGATAATTTAGGGAGACTCTGTCTCAAAACAAAAAAATAAAAAGGGCTAGGGATGTAGCTCACTGGAGAGCACCCTGGGTTCAATCCCCAGTATGCCCCATAATAACAAAACAACAACAAAAACTTCAAATTACAATTACTGTATGATCCAGCAATTCCACTTCTGGGTACTTAATCAAAATAGTTCAAACATGGAGCCAACTTAAGTGTCCATCAAAGAATGACCAGATAAACAAAAGATATATATCTATATATATCTATAGCTATATATAGATAGATATATATATAGATATATATATATGTACAATGGTATATTATTTAGCCTGAAAATGGAAGGAACTTGTAGCTGGAGACCTGGCTCAGCAGTACAGCACTAGCCTAGCATACATGAGGACCTAAATTCAATCCCCAGCATCACACAAAAAAGGAAATTCTGACACATGCTAAAAAATGGATGACCCTGAAGACATTATAAGTGAAATATGCTAGTTACAAAAGAGCAAACCTTGGGCCGGGGATTTAGCTCAGTGGTTCTGGCACCTGCCTCGCAAGCACAAGGACCTGAGTTTGATCCTTGGCAAAAAAAAAGAAAAAAGAGCAAACCTGGTGTGGTTCCATTTTTATGAGGTACTTGGAACAGCCAAATTCAAAAAGTAAAAGCAAGTGGGAGAAGGGAATGGGGACAGGTTATTGTGTACAGAGTTTGTTTTGTTTTGTTTTGTTTTTGGTACCTGGGATTGAAGTTGGGACCTTGTGCTTGCGCAGCAGGCACTGGAACCACTGAGCTAAATCCCCGGCCCTACAGAGTTTGTTTTGCAAGATGAAACATTCTGGAAAAGAATGATGGTTACACAACAAAGTGCATGTGTTTCATGGAAGTGAACTGCACACATAAAAACAGGATGATAAATTTGATCACATGCCTAAAAAAATCAGCATAGTGGCCCATGCCTATAGCCCTCATACTTGGGCAGGATTGCAAGTTTGAAGCCAGTCTAAGCAACCAAGCTCAAAAAACATTTTTTTCTCGGTTGTTGATAGTTTTTTCTACCTTGTGATTTCTCATTGGATCAGTATTACCTAAGCAACTATACTTGTAATCTTACTAGTTGACTATAGTTTTGTCCCACCTTGAACCTGCCTCACCTCATGGCTTTGTCTCATAAAACACCTTTGAGAAGTTGGGTGAGCAGGCAACCCATTTTCTGGTCCCCCTTCTGTCTCTCTTATGATAGAAGCCATCTTTCTCTCAATAAATTTTTCCTACTCTTAAAAAAAAAAAATGGGGGCTCTTCTGCTTCTGTCCACCATCGCATGCCCGCACTTGTCTCCGAGCCTAACCATGTCTTCTCACAAGACTTTCAGAATCAAGTGATTCCTAGTCAAGAAGCAAAAGCAGAATCGTCCCATTTCTCAATGGATTCAGATGAAGACTGGTAATAAAATCAGGTATAACTCCAAGAGGAGACATTGGATGAGGACCAAGCTGGGACTGTAAAGAAATGAACATGAGGCCAGGGATTTAGCTCAGTGGTTTTGCCGCTTGCTGTGCAAGTGCAAGGAGCCAAGTTCGATCCCCGGTACAAAAAAAAAAAAAAAAAAAGAATTGAACATGAGATGCAGCATATTTCTCTCTCTGGAGTTACAAAATCATACATTCTTTATCATGGTCGAGATTACATTACCATATCAAGCTTAAATATGATTGGCTGAACAGTTGAATGTGCTTAATCAGGAATCTTGTTCTGTGATCACACTGAGTCAACAATAAATGTTTTTAAACCTTTAAAAAAAAAAAAATTGGGGAGCCAGGGATTTAGCTCAGTGGTGCCACCACCTGCCTCACAAGCGCAAGGTCCCAAATTCAATCCCCAGTACCAAAAAAAAAATTTTTTTCTAAGCCAGATTAATCTAAACCATTATTAAACCCTATATGCTTATTATCATGTGGTCTCTTTGGGGAGGCAAGAAACTGAACTTGCTTTTTTTTTCTTTCTTTTTTTTTTTTTTTTTGGTACCAGGGATCAAACTTGGGACCTTGAGCTTGCGAGGCAGGCGCCAGAACCACTGAGCTAAATCCCCAGCCCTGAACTTGCTTTTTAAAACCTATAGTACAGAGAAGGTGAGATACTCAATTAAATAACATAAATGTCAGGTGTGGTGGCACATGCCTTAATCCTACCACTTGGGAGGATGAGGCAGGAGGATCATTGTGAATTTGAGACCAGCCTGAGCTACATAGTGAGTTCAAAGCCAGCCTAGGCTACATAACAAAACCCTGTCTCAAACAAAACAAAACAAAACAATAATTAAA
This sequence comes from Heterocephalus glaber, assembly GCF_000247695.1. The sequence continues at coordinate 3,071,153 of NW_004624754.1, read as the reverse complement.
TGGCACACACCAGAAATTACAGGCAGTGGGGAGGAGGGTCCTCCTGCAAGAGAATAACAGTGAATAAGTTCCCCATTTCTCATAGTACTTCAGTTAAGTCCAGTCCCTAGGAGAAGCCAGTGTCAGGTGAGCTGGAATAAGTAGTTCATCCAATTCCAAACGGTCATAGTCTCAACACACTCCCAATCAAAACCCCAGCAGAAGTTTGTAGAAATTGAAAAGCTCGTTCTAAAATTTATGTGGTAAAACAAAGAATTTAAAGTAGCCACAACATTCTGAAGAACAAAGTTGGATGACTCACGTCTCACTTCAAGTCTTATTAAGTACAATAATCAAGAAAGGGCGGTTTTGGTGGAAGCAATGAACAGAACAGAACAGGGCCTCACACATACACAATCAATGGGTTTTCAACAGAACTGCAAAGGCCCGTGTTTTCAGTAAATTGTCCCTGAATAGTTAGAACTCAATATGCAAAAAAATTAATCTCAACCCATACCTGTAGGGAACAGAGGAAGGGGACGTAACCAGAACCTCTGCAGTAAGTCCTGGTCTCCTGTGAGCCACGGCAGCACAAGGCGAATTATAGGAAAGGTAGAAAAATGAGACTGAGAAGAACCTGGCCCTTGGGTTTGATCAGTGCTGCTCTGGGCAGCAAGGACAAAAACCCCCAGCTTACCGCACCTTTTATTCAGTGCATCAGGAGAAACAAATGTAACAAATGACTTGCAGAGAGTTCAGTACATCCCGGTAAACAAGATGGTAACAGTCCAAGAACAATGAGGAACTGAGTAGATGTTTGTTTCTCCCAGGATGTCTTCAGCTGGTGTAATCTTGTCCTGGAGAATCACAAAATCATCACCGGATCATTGAGGTCTCAATTGTGACCGGAGGTCAAAATGTAATTATGTTTCGGAATTCCATAGCTGGGCTGTAGGCAGGAAAACTAGGCTAACCAAATGATTTTACCCTAAAATTATGTAACATTGCTCCCGTCACATACCTCATACCATTCACAAAAATTAACTCAAAATGGGTCCTAGACCTAAATGTAAAATCACAAAGCTTCTAGCAGAACATATTTGGGTTAGGCAAAATTTCTATAGGATGCAAAAAGTATAGGCCAGGGCTAGGGATGTGGCTCATTGGCACTGTGCCTGCCTGGCAAGCACAAAGTCCTGAGTTCGATCCCTGGTACTGGGGGGGAAAAAAAAGGCCATAAAAAGGGGGGATAACTAGACTTATTTTAAAACTTCTCTTCAAAAGACAATACAAGATAACTGAACAGGCACACTGGGGATATAGCTCAGTGATACACCACTTGTAGTATGTGCAAGACTCTGGGTTCAATCAGCACCAGAAAAAAAACTGAATAGGCAAGTTATAGGCTGGACCATATTTGTAAAGTATATGTCTAGTAAAGGCCTGGTATTTGAGATATATTAAAAACTCCTACAAATGAATAATAAAGATAATCCAATTTTTAAAGAGAGTAAAAGATTAGCAGACACTTCGTAAAGGAAGTTAATAAGCACATCAAAATGTACTCAACATCATTAGTCATCAGGGCAGTACAAATTAAAACTAAAGGATACCATACCACATATACTACACACCACCAGAAGAGCTGAAATCAAAGAGACAGCATCAACTGTTGGCAAAGACATGGAGAAACTAGAACTGTCTCATTGTTGGTAGGAGTATAAAATGGTACAATCATTTTGAAAAATAGATCCACAAAACTAAATATAACCTTCTCTAAGAGTTAATACTGCCTCTATAAAGTGTGGACCAAGAGAAATAAAAGCATTAAAAATGTGCCCATGAATATCTATAGCTGGTTTGTGCCTGACAGCCATCACCCAGAGATGTCCCTGGGCTTCCTGTCCTGGGTCCCTTGGCAGGTGCTTTCCGGATCCGAGGGCACAGCTCTCTCTCATGGGCAGCACTAAGCAGACCCTCTGCTTGTCAGAGTGAGCAGCGAGGTCCCTTGAGTCCCACGCATGACCAGCCACCAGTGTTGATCTGCTTGGAGCTTCCTCCGTTCTATAGCCCACCTCTCCGCACTCACTTCTCACCTCTGTCCTCAGCTCTTTTGCTGGAGGGGCTCAGAAGGCCATGACAATTTTCCTCAGTGTGTCTTTTGCTAAATATGCCCTTTTTATATAAATAAAAGATTACTAAAAACATTCCATTAGCTACTCAGTCCTGCAAAATGTCCTACTTCCATTCAAGAGAAGGCTTCAGAAACAAGGCAGCATGGGGGTCACTGGGACCCTTTCCTCACCATCTCCTCCACACCATCCCGAAGTCACAGGACAAGTCAGAGTACATCAGAGACTTGCTGATCAGCAACCGGGTACCCTTCAACTGTTCCTATTCTCCCAAACCAGATGCACAGATAGAATCTGGCCAGGTGCGGTGGTACACGTCTGTAATTTCAGCACTCAGGACACTGATTTCAAGGCCAACCTGGGCTACGTAGTAAATTCAAGGATAGCCTAAGCAACATAGTGAGATCCTATCACAAAACAAAATGAAATAAAGATTCTGGAAACAGTGACATGTAGCATTACTTAGTATGTGGCCTCTATACTATATAAGAGTACTTGCCTTCTTCTCTTTCTTCTTTCTTTTTCAGGGCTGGGACTTCTGCCTCTTTCCCAAAGTCAAAATGAGAGAGAGTGAAAGTTCTGAATCGATTCAGGACATGGGAGCAGCCATGACAACTAAAGACTCTCTCCAAAGAGGACTTCCAGAGGAACCCAGAAGCCTCACCCTGTGCGGCAAGCGCTCTATCCCTGAGCCATACCCCTAGCCCCAAACCCTTGCAGTTTTCCTCCATATCTCTCTAGGATTGGACGACAGCTAGAGGTATTTTGTAGGGAACTAGGACAGGTGGGAAGATCCTCCCATCACCTTCTGTCAGCCAGCTGGACGGCTTGCTCTTCAGGACCCCTCAAAACACACACAGGGAACTCTTGCCCAAAGCAAGGTGCGTGAATCACTGGTGGACAAGACTGACCAGGCAGCTTCAGGAGCCTTTCCTCAGCTACTCCTCTTGAACTGAAAAACCAAGCTGGCTGACTCTATTCTCCCTTTATGCAAGTCTGAAGGAGAGGTGCATTAAAACACAGAAACACGGGCCAGGGATTTAGCTCAGTGGTTTCACTGCCTGCTGTGCAAGCGCAAGGACCAGAGTTCGATCCCCGGTACCAAAAAAAACCCAACAACACAGAAACACTTAGACTAGTACTTGACATGCAAATGAACTCATGAAGTCAGTATTTAAAAACAGCTACGGGGGGCCGGGGATTTAGCTCAGTGGTGCTGCCTCCTACCTTGCAAGCACAAGGACCGGAGTTCAATCCCCAGTACCCCCCCCCAAAAAAAACCTTCCTAAAAATCCTAAACAATCCCCAGTACGCCCCGCAAAAAAAAACTTCCTAAAAATCCTAAACAACCCAATATCAACCAATGAAATTGAAAACGTAATTAAAAACTTAACAATTAAAAACAGCTAAGGGCATTGGGGCATTTTTTACTCAGTGAGAAAAGATGCTGGGCTCTGCAGGGGGTGAGGGAGGGTGGGGACACCTGGGCTATAAATTTCAGGAGAAAAGGACCAAACTTATTTGGTCAAGTGCCCCCTCCCCCATTAACCTTCTGTGTCCTAGTGGGTGAGGCCTGAGGAGCAACAGTTCCCCAAAGAAATGCAGGTGCCCCCCTCTTGTCAACACCTCCCCACACACAGCATCAGCTGGGTAAACAGCTGTTTCCAGCCACTTCCAGAACCCAGGCTTTCATTTGTTAATGTCATTTGTTAATGAAAAACAAAAACAAAACACTTGAGGACTAGAGCACAAAAGAAGAGTTAGTGTCCTGTCATCAAACTAAAGACTCAGTGTCCCTCTTTTTAGAAAAAATACTCTCTGCCTAGAAACTTTTTCTCACTAGGGGAAAGCTGAGGTGGAGAAAATGAAGAGGGAGAGAAAATGCACAAAATGTGGAGCAAACATAAACCCTGCAAGCCGTAGAAGGGGTGCTCAAAACAACCGGTGAGTGTTTAAATAAAAAAATTATTAAACGTCCCCAAAATTATTACAACAAAAGACACATCGTCATTCATCTCCCTCCAGATATTTCACCTTGTTTCAAACGCTCTTATCCTATCATTCTTACGACTTTCTGAAACAGCTCTAGAAGTCTCTTCATGTCTCTGAGTGTGATCAACATTATAGTGAAGGGCCGAGGATTTAGCTCAGTGGCACCTCACCTGCCTCACAAGCACAAGGTCCTGAGTTTGATCTCTGGTACCAAAAAAACCAAAACAAAACAAAAACTACAGCGAATGCTGTTGCTGAGTGCCATCCTATGGAAAGGCAGACTCAGCTCTAAAACACGTTGCTGTGTTCTTGTCTACCTTATTTACCAAGTCTGGTACACCATGAGACTTCTGCCTTTTCCCCAAAGTCAAAATCACCAGAAAGAGTGAAAGTTTTGAATCGATTCAGGACATGGGAGCACCATGACAACTAAAGACTCACCAAAGAGGACTTTCAGAACTGCTTCGAAAGATGACAAGAACGCTAAGTATGCTTGAAGTAAAGGGAAGGCCTTTGGATGGAATTAATGGCAATGTGCCTTTTGCTGTAATAAATTATTTTATTTAAACACCATTCATTTTCAATCACACCTCATACCTCCAGGTCTGCACCCAGGACTCGAGTCACTCACGTCTGCTTGGCCAGGATGCTCATCCTCGGGTCTTGAGAGGCCCATGAGTCCCAAGTCCAGAACCCCAGGGGAAGAACCCACGGCTGCAGCTGGGCTAATGAAGCTGGCCTCCCTCTTCCTCTCCCTGTATTTTCCGTCTGAGCAGCCAGCACCAACACTCTGTGCCCAAATGCTTTTATGCAGGAATGCATGAGCCTTAAAAATCTATACATACATATCAGTAGCAAAGAGACCAAAGAGATCCTTTGTGCCCTTTTTCTAGCATTTTGTGCTTTCCCACAAAGTAACAATGAGCATGAAGCAAGAAGCGGGGTCAATGCACAGCAGCTCTTCTCTTGCCTTCCTGGCACCCTTTGGCCTTTTGGATGCCATGTTACCAATCTGGAGAGCAAGCAGATTGGACCATCTGCTCCCTCTGGGGTCCTGCCTTCACCACCCTCCAGGACCCTACCGTGGCCTAAGAGCTGCCCAACCAAGCTGCCCTGCCTTCTTTATTGCTCTTACCCTAGGACCCCAGGTCTGATGGTAATTAGCAATCCTATTCAAAACCAGAGCACCCCCTCCAGGCACTCCTCACTTGTCATCACCCTCACATCCGATCTTTCCCCATTTTGCTCCTCCAAAAGTTCTAACCAGGACTGGAGGTGTAGCCAGCCCCACAACAGAGCACCAGCCCAGCATGTGGAAGGTCCTCATACAAACCTAGTATAAAAAGAAAAAGTGCTCATGGTAGTTTGGTCTAAATTCTGGCTAGATGTCCAAATTCTTTTTGTTGTTGTTGTCTTTTGTTTTGTTTTACTGTTTTGAGACGGGGTCTTCCTATGTAGTTCAGGTTGGCCTTGAACTGATTACATAGCCCAAAGTAACCTCAAACTGGCAGCAAACCTCCTGTCTCAGCCTCCTGAGTACTGGTATTATGGGTATGCACCACCATGCCCAACTAGATGTCCAAATTCTTTTTTTCTTTTTTTAAAAGTTATTCATTAAGTCTACTGGTACATTTTAGGCATACAATATGATGACATTCATCACTGGGAATTTGTACCTTTACATGATATGTCTTGCGTCTTATTTTTTTCCCATTCCCCTGCCCTCCCTTCAACCGCTCCATTCCTATTTACAGAGTCTTGTTTCCATTTTTTCCTTTTCTCATATTTTTTCCTTTCCCTTCTTTCCTTTTCCTCACCCCTCCAACTTCCCCTTCAGACCTTTTCTTCCTATTTCACATTATCTATTATACATTTTCATCCTGATTTACACTTTCAGTTTCTCACACCAGAGAAACTATTCGGTATTTACACGTTTGTTGTCCTATTGAGTATGGCCTCAATGTGCATCCATTTAACTATAAATGTCTCTAGTTTCTTTCTTTTTTTTTTGTATCGGAGATCAAACTTGGGACCTTGTGCTTGTGAGGCAGGCAGCGGAGGCACTGAGCTAAATTAGTTTCTCATTCTTTATGGCTGAGTAGTACTCCATTTTATTAAAAAACCCCACATCTTCTTTATCCAGTCTCCAGTGGATGTATGTTTGAGGGTTGTTTTTTTTTTTTGGTTTTTGTACCGGGGATTGAACTCGGGTCATTGTGCTTTCCAGTTGATGTAGATGTCCAAATTCTTGTAAGAACTCAAAAACCTCAGACATTCGTGCCAAGAGGCCTAAGTCAGGGCTGGGGATTTAGCTCAGTGGTGCCACCGCCTGCCTCATAAGCGCAAGGTCCCAAGTTCAATCCCCGGTACCAAAAAAAAAAAAAAAAAAGAGAGAGACCTAAGTCAGGCTTGATGACCAGAAGGACCATCGTGTTGCACAGCCCATCCATACAATATGGCATCCACTGCATCCAGGTCCTGCTATGAGGCCACATTACCTAGTGGGCAGTGCAGGACAGGGGTGCCTGGTGATGTACTACATCTTTCAGAAAGTGGCGAACACATCACCAACCCAGACAATACACCAAAGTATGGTGCTTTGGCTTGCTGAGTACTTTGAAAAGGACACTGGATGACTTCAGAAGCAAAGTCCCTTTCTGATCTTCTCCCCAAGACAGTCACAGATAGAACTTAAGGGCTCCTCTTCCTGAAGGTGAGCCATAGGAACTACAACCTCTTTCCCCCAAAGACCACCATAAAATCTAGAAATACTACTCTGACCTTCCCCCACCTTTCTGTGTAAGAGCTGGCTGTGGAGGAATTCTCTGAACTATCTGACTACAGCAGGTCATGAGAGATCCTGCCCTCCCTCCACACAAGAAGAAAGCCACACAGCAAGGCCTTGCTGAGGTTCCTGCCTTAGTCTACTGCCATCAGGTCACAGATTTGTCTGATCATGTTTCTACATGGCTAGCCACTCTTCATCTTTTTTTTTTGGTACTAGGGATTGAACTCGGGTCCTTGTGCTTGCCAGGCAGACAGCGGAACCACTGAGCTAAATCCCCAGCCCATTCTTCATCTTTATTAAGCATAAAAATGGAAAGTTTTCCCTGGGCCTTTGGACCTTCATTTGCTTTTAGGGAGTTAGGGGGTGTCGTTCAGTTGTCGAGCACTTTGCCTAGCATGTGTGAAAGCCTGAGTTCATCTCCAGCACAACAGAAAATAAAGAAATGTATAAATCTACTATGCTTTTTGCTTGTTACTGTCTTGTGTCACATTCCTGTGACAGGATATGTGTCACACCTTTCTGTCCCTATACCAACTTCCCCCATGCTGGCTGGGCCCAGTTAGTGTCATGGAGGCTGCCTGTGACTAAGCACAAGCCTGCTCACATTTCACCCCAGGTCTGCAGCCAGGCTGCATCCCATTCCCCCTCCAGAATCCACTCTGCCTTCACCCTTTGAAAGGGGGTGGGGGAACCTGAGACTAACCGCTAATTCAAACCAGAGAAACCCAGGACACAGAATTGAAAGGAGTTTTTCATCCAGTCTGAAAGACCCCTTCCCTGTGAGGATTTTGGCTTGGCTACTTGGCTTACTGCTCTTCTAGCCAGAAACGTACTTTCTTCACTCACTCCTGCATATAAAAGGAGATGAAATGTGCCTATGTGGTTTTGCAGTGAGCTTTTTTCCCTTTTTCCTCTGTTAAGGAAAGAAAAGTGGGGACAGAGGTGGGGTGGGGACAAACGATATGTAAGTGAGGAGCCAAGGCTCAGTGGCACTGGTGACACCACCCCATCTGGACAGATGACACATGGCATCAGGTGCCTCCTGCTGCCTATTCCCTTGCCCCCAGGGACTAAAGCAAATGTTTATTTGCTGCTCCTCCTCAGGAGCAGGCAGATTTTATGGGCCAAGATAGAGGGGTTCCTCGGTAGGAGTTCAAACAGAGCTGGAACAACTGGTGAACTGTCAACAACACACCATTACCTGGCCCCCACAACCCACAGAAATGCAGACAGAGGGAGGCTATCACTGGGCCCTGACACCGTGGCCTGAGATCAGTCAGCACTCCCAGGGCAGCGGTTCAGTTTCTCCAACAGAAGCTATGTTATGCTGTCTGTTTTCTAACAAAATAGTCTGAAAAGGTATAGGGGAGGTGGGGAGATCTCTATTCAGCTAAGAGCACCACCTATTTCTTTTTCGTGGCCGTAAATGTCCCCAACCTTCTCCTAGGTCCTGATTCAAGACCACCATACTATGGAGTACAGCAAGTTATGAAATCATAGTGTGGCACCCACTCCAAGTTTCACAGACAGAGAAGTGGAAACGGAGACAGGGAGGCGGGGAGGCGGGG